>PVIH01005568.1:0-67975 GCA_004025045.1 Sigmodon hispidus
TTTTTTTTTTTTTTTTTTTTCCTTTATTTTGTATTTATTAAAAAAAAAAACACAGTAAAAAGAATTTAAAATGTGGAAGAGTTAACAACAACTATATAGAGGACAAGAATGATAAGCATGGCTTATCAAGGGTAGACATACAAATAAGATTGCTACACCTATATTTTCTTTGTGTTCATCTTTCCCTCTGAATTTTTCTGACTCAGTAACTTCTGTGTAAACTTGAGATGATCAGTTTAAATAAATGCCATCCTACCATCACAGGAAGAAGCAGAGATTCCTCCCTGTGTACCCTCAGTCAGTCTGGTCGAAGCACTTGCCTGGATGATCACCTTCCCTAACAGAAGATGGTGGGTTCTTTTTGAAACACATAGTCTGGATACACACAGGTGTATTCACAGGAAAAGAATATTGCCCTAATGTAATATGGCAATGACTGTGAATACAGAAGGCAGAAGAGGAATAAACTTCTTTAGCTTGTAGCCTTCTCTTTGATCATAGTGGGACATCCTCAACACCCACTTCTCATGGTCTCTCCCACACCAGAGTGGCCCTGGACAAGTCTTAGACACACAGCTCTTCCTCAGTTCCCACAAGAGGGCAAATGGGTTACTGTGTCCCCAGAGGAACAAGAAGCTAAAAAGCCTCCAGTTCTTAGACTGCCTGATTCGATTCATAGATTAGTGATGGTTATGAGGAAGCTCCTAGTTAGGAAGGCTCCTGGGGAGTGGGATGCTGGAGCAAAAGAAATTACTTTAAGAATCTGCATGACCTTCAGACCCTCAACCACTGCTCAGCAGGCAAGAGCTACTGAAGACCCTGCTCCTGAACACAGCTGCTATTACAGCTAATTCCACTGCAGGCTGGTTGAGAGCTTGCTCCCTGCAGGCCTCTGCCTTCTGTCCCACTGAAATTGCATCTCTTCCCATATTTTATTTCAACTCTTCATCTGCCAGAATGTTTTTTTTTTTCTCTTCTGAGCTTTGCATCTATAGCAGCAGCCACTCCAAAGAATCTTGTTCTCTATGTCAGACTAAGACACCTCAACACATATACACACAACTTAACTGTTTTGGGATAATAGTTGTGTACACCGTGAATATTTGTCTCTCAGTTTGGTTTAGTAAAAAGCTGATTAGCCAATAGCTAGGCAGGATGGGGGGGGCAAAGACAACAGTGGGAAAAAGGGTGGAGATGCAGAGAGTCGCAAGCCAAATGGAAAGGAAGTAGCATGGGAATACAGAGTAAAGGTAACCAAGCCACATAAAAGGATGTAGGTTAAAAGATATGGGTTAATTTGAGTTATAAGAACTAGTTAGTTTGAACAAGCCTAAACTATTGCTCAAGCTTTCATAATAAGTCTCCATGTGGTTAGCTGGGAGCTGGCAAGCAGGACAGAAAAATCTGCCTACATTTAACAGGACTGCTTTGGAGGAGACCAAAAATGAATGACCTTATTCATTCAGACCACAATATTTGTGACATTTCTCTGGGCAGCCAGAACTGACCCATACTTGCTTTATTTCAGAGACCCCTTCTCTCTCTTCCTGTGCCCTGACCATTCTGAGCCAACCCTGCCCCTCAACCCTCATGATCTTCCCCTGCAGAACCTGTTCTCAGGATACTATCCCCCCACACACATTCCTCTTTCCAAAATATCAGTGTCTGCCCCCTCTTGATGGATGCCTGGAGTGCCATCTTTCACTTTAGAAAAAGAAGTCAGGGTCCAGATATGCTGAGACAGATACCCAGGTTCTCATAGCTCCTAACTGGGCCCTGCTTCACCCCCTCCACCCTCTTCTTCAAGGATGCTTGATGCTATAGGACTGAACCACACCCAGAAGTCCCCCTAGTGGCTACTGTAGTTGGCTAGAGTCAAAAAGGTAATGGGAAAACTTGGGCTTGAATAAAAAAGAGATTCTACCATACCCTAGGAAAATTACAAAAGACCCCAAAATGCCTTTCAACAGACCTGTTCTGGCATAAAACTCAGCTAATGTGTAGATGCCACTGTGAGGCACACCATGACTTTCTAGAGAGAGAGAAAGAGGCTCTGTGCTGCTATGAAGAAACTCCTTTCCAAGTTGGGGAGTGCCTAAGTCTACGGAAGAGGCTTTGTGCCCACAAGTTACACAGCCATATCTTGGAAGTCACTCAGAGCACTGAGTGGGGTATAGCTGTTCTTCCTTTTCCCTCATGATCTGAAACACTCCTTCTAAGAGTAAGGAACCAGGTAGTCTAGGGGAAGAGACTCCCTGGGAACTGTTCATGTTCCTAACCATCTTCAAGAATTAGTCTTTGAATGTGTGCATATATCTACAATGTGAAATAAAATTCTGTAGTCTTTAAGACCTACTGAGTGAAAGGATGAGCTCCCTCTGTCTGCAGGGGCCAACCTTCCTATGTATTTAACTAGGGCAGTCTGGTCTTCATTACTTGTACCCAGACATGGACCACCATCTTCCCCAATTTTTACTCCCTGTGACACTGATATTGTATGTAAAAGCAATGGAGAAGTGGCCAGGTTTCTGTGAGAAGACACAGACATGCTGCACCTGGAAAGGCTCCATTCCACAGGAAGCAGATGATACCTATTAAACAGGGCTGACATCCCAACATGGAGCCTGGACTTAGAGACCACAGAATTACCACTCTGTTGACGCTGCAAAGGAGACCTGTTTATTATTACAGGCCTTTGCTGGGGAAATGTTGCAATATATGTTTTGCTGCTGTTAGTCTTCAAAACTCACAGGTCATTTATCAATTAAAATAATTTGTCCTGTGAATTGGTCACATTTGTCACAGTGCCAGGTGGGTGCTTTGGGGAAGCTGACATTTCTTCCATTTGTGTGCATTTATGACCCTGTTGTTCTGGCTCTGGGGTGTGAGTGTTTTTCTGGTGACTGCCTTGAAATTGTTAGTTATTCCTCAGGCAAAAGGAAATGAAAAATACATTGAAAGGCACACACTCAGGCTCCATCAGATATGAGCCTGTGTGGCACTCGGTGGCTGGCAGTGCCCAGCACTTCTGAGGAATGGCTCTTAATCCTCCAGTGGATGGGGTCCTCACTGATCTGTTGAGTCATTGTGACTGATTGTAAGCTCAGATCCCCTGCCCCCAATTAGCAGCTTCTAGTCACTAGTTACAAATGGAATGGCCAGGTGACAATGGGTGTGATTCATGGTCCCCAGTAAGCCTGCTACTGGGAATGGGTGAAACTTGACACATGAGCTCATGACATGCAATACAACATAGAGGATCCTGAGCACAGTAGGTGCCAACATCCCA
Organism: Sigmodon hispidus; assembly: GCA_004025045.1. NCBI lineage: Eukaryota > Metazoa > Chordata > Mammalia > Rodentia > Cricetidae > Sigmodon > Sigmodon hispidus. The sequence continues at coordinate 3,290 of PVIH01005568.1, forward strand.
GTGTGGAGATGAGAAAGCCAAGGTCCAGAAATGGGGAACTCCTAGTTAGGGAAAGGATGCTAGGAACCTTCGATGGACTCTGGTTATCAGTAGCAGGAATATGCAGGTCTGGTCCAGGCCTCTTATTAAATACAAGTGCTATAGAGGTGGCAGAGAAGCAGAAAAGACTGTGTCATCTCCCTCCAGAGAGCTGGAGCATAAAGAACACTTGAGCCTTGAACAGACAACCATCTCAGTCTGTGTAAAGCGTACCTCCTCCCACATCCCATAGTGCTAGCTGACCGCTGGCTCTGCCTTTATTGACTCCAAAATCCTAAAGCTAAAGAGGTCCCTCCCAAAGCCCTAGTAACCCTGGAAACCCACGCTTCTTCAAATTCACTTTTAAGAAATCTTGATTCCAAAATCTAGATGAGCTAGAACAGACAATCTAGAAGAGGCCTCTATGCATGGGGATGTTTGTCCAGAAACAGATCACAAGGCCAGCTCCAGAAATGGGAGCTTCCTGATAAAGAAGTGGGGGGACAGGCACACCTCCAAGAACTCAGCCAAAGGGCTCAAAGACCTTCAGTGTGGCGCTGTGCACCAGGAGCAAGTGTGTGGTCTCTTCTCTTCATCCCTGACCTCCTGTCTCAGCCTTTATCCAACTCTAAAATTTGAAAGGAGGATTCGTTGGACCTCTCTAAGATTCCAAGCCTGCTTTGACCAAGCGCTAGACCAGAACTCCCCAGTACAAGATGATAATGGAAAGCATTGCTTTCCCCCTGCCACTCCTATGGGCCTTTGGTCCCATGGGGCGGAGGCTGCTGCCCCATGCTCCTATCAGCTCAGAGATCAGGTTAGCCCTTTGGCCCTTCTCATTGCACCTCCTACAGCCCATCAGAGTGCATATCCTGGGTCTTCTCTCACATCTGTTGACAGGATGGAGCTTAGCAAAGCATCACAGGATCCCACATTCTTCTGAGACCAGAAAGGAAAAGACACAGCCTCTCTGTCTCTTGTCATTCATCCTCAGCACATACGAGATGTCATGGAACTTTATGGGTACTAAATCAGTTTTATTGGCCATATGATTTGATTGATCTTGTTAGACCTGACAAGAAATCAATTGGAAAAAATATATGTACCTTCCCGGAATGTGCTCTCTACCTTAAGGTAAAAGAAGAACCTGAGAAGAACAGAGGGAGACCCACAGAGAGGCCTTGTAAATTATCACCAAGCCCACAGTCCCAGGAAAAAGCTCATTTCTGAGCTTCAAAGACCAGGAAAAAATGAGGAAGTCGGAGATGAGGGTCCCCATAAATCCAGGATGCCACCTGCAGGAGCCCTCACAGCTTCAGCAAAGACAGGCTGTAGAGGTCTCTACTCCAAGCCAGGAAGCCAAAAGACTAAACTGACAGAGAAGCCACAGCAGTGGAGGCAGCAATGTCAGTCCCCAACAAAAGGGAGCAGGTTCTCACGGCCAACATCATCCAGACTCAGCCATTCTGTCTGTGTAACCCGGAACCTGTTAACTTACTTCCTCTTGGACTCTAGGGTGCTCATCTGTAAACTAACTGGAAGCCATACCTCCCCATGTATTCTGCCTCCTGCTTCACACAAGTATGTATAATGGCGGTAGGCTGTCTTTACATGCGTGTGCTAAGCACCCTCAGGGTCAAGGCACTTACAGGCTCTGTGTGTGGTTTGTGTTCACTTCCTCCCCTAGTCAGAAAAGCAAACCAGCCTGGATGCAAGAGAAGGGGCTAGTGATTTATCAGAATGAACAATGGTCAGGTCACCGAGGCTCAGGGGGTCCTCAGCTCAGCCATGTATGAAGATGCCATATCATGTAACCTTCATGCCCTTGAGTATCATATGACCTTGCCTCAGAATTGAACTGCTGATAAAGGAGTTTCTGGGATCCTCCCCAGACCCACTAAACAGAGGCTCTGTGACTGGACTTCTGCCCGGCCTTATCCTCTCTCCCCACCCCAGGTACTGTCCTGCACGTAGGGCATGCTACCGGAAGAAGAGCATGACTCTGTCACCTCTCCTCAGTGCAGCTCTTCACAGGCTAACCTACAAAATTGCCTGTGCTTGTTACTTTTCTCATTGTTGTGACCAATACCTGACAAGAAGCAACCAAACGAAGAGGGTTTTATTCTAGCTTGTATCTCAAGGGGATCATTCCCTCCTGGAGGGAAGACATTATATACACGCAGGGGAAGCATAGCGCAGACAGGAAGTGTGTGTGTGTGTGTGTGAGAGAGAGAGAGAGAGAGAGAGAGAGAGACAGGAACCCTGTCATTACTAGAGAGTGTAAAATGGCACAGCTTCCATGGAACACAACGTTCTACAAAACTGACAGGAACCCTGTCATTACTGGAGAGTGTAAAATGGCACAGCTTCCATGGAACACAACGTTCTACAAAACTAAACACACATTTTCCACATGACCCAGCAAGCACACCACTAAATATTTATCCAAACGGGTTGAAATTTTAACACAAAACTCTGCACAGAGATATTTAGAGAAGTTTTATGCATAATTGCCAAACTGGGAAGGAAGCTTGACCTCCCACGGTAGGTGAATAGACAATTAACTGTGCTGCATCCACGATGGACTGTTACGCAGTGCTGGAAGAGAAGTTTGCTATGAAACCACAAAAAGACACGGAGGCAGTATGTGGTGGCCCTAAAGGGAGTGGCACCATTAGAAGGTATCCTAGTTAGAGTTTCTATTACTGTAAAGAGACACCATGACCATAGCAACTATTATTTAAAAAGAAAAACATTTAATTGCAGTGAAGCACTTATAGTTCAGATGTTCAGTTCATTACCATCGTGGCGGAACATAGCAGTGTGCAGACAGACATGGTGCTAGAGAAGTAACTGAGAGTCCTATATCTTGCAGGCAACAGGATGTGGTCTGAGACACTGGGTATGGCTTGAACATATAAGATACCTCAAAGCTCACCTCCATGGTGACACACTACCTCTAACAAGGTCACACCTGATAGTGCTACTCCCTTTGAAGACCATTTTCTTACAAACACATTCTACTCCTTGGCCTCCAAAGGCTTATAGCCATATCATAATGCAAAAATGCATTCAATCCAATTTCAAAAGTCTCCATAGTCTATAACAGTCTCATATTTATTTGAAAGTCTAAAGTATAAAATCTCTTCTGACATTTATTAGATCTCTTAACTGTAATCCCTGTAAAAATCAAAATCAAAAAGTAGATCACATACTTTCAATATATAATGGCACAAGATATACATTAGCATTCTAAAATATATGAAAGGGAGAATAGTGAGGGAATACTGGACCAAAGCAAGACCAAAAACCAGCCGGGCAAACTCCAAACTCTGCATATTCCTGTCTGATGCCAAAACACTCTTCAGATCTCCATTTCATTTCAGCGTTGTTGACTGCAACACACTTCTCTCTCTTGGGCTGGTTCCACTGCTTGTTAGCAACTTTGTTCAGCAGGTATCCCAGGACTCTGGCATCTCCAACATCTTAAGGTCTCCAAGGCAGTCCAGGCTTCAACTCCACATTTTTACACAATGGCCTCTCTAGGCCTGCATTCAAAGACACCCCTGGCACATGCCTAGCCTCAACAGCTTTTCTTAGTCATGGAGGCAAATTTCATAGCCCCTTTCTTCTAGCCTTAACTTCAGAACCATGTGACTAAAGCTGCTGACTGGGGCTAGAACATGACATGACCTCCTTGTTCAGTTACTCTATCACCAGCTTTCTGTTTTTAATGTTTCCTGACCTTGGCTGTTCTGGAAGTTTCTCTGTGGACCAAAATGGCCAAACTCAGAGATCTACCAGCCTCTGCTTCCTGAGTGCTGGGGTTAAAGGTGTGCACCACCACACCCTGCTCTAAGTTTTTCTATAGTTCTTTTCACAAGTTGGAAACTTAGCTGGGTTGGACCTTGCCCTGAGGTCACCACTCTCTTTATTGCATTTCTTAATCCATTCATCATCTCCTTGAACACAAGATTTAGCTCCATTCCACTTCCTGGTGCTCCTTTTCTGCTCTCATTTTAAATTAATTTTGAAAAACTTACAATGGGGTCTGGAGAGATGGCTCAGCAGTTAAGAGTACTCACTGTCTGTTCTTCCAGAGGTCCCGGGTTCGATTCCCAGCACCCACATGACAGCTAACAACTGTCTGTAGTTCCAGTTCCAGGCAAACACCAAGGCAAATAAATAAATAAATAAATAAATAAAGTTAAAAAAAAAACTTACAATGGAAGCCTAAAAATTGATTTGGACTACAAACCAGCCTTCAGAAAATCACCATGGTTCAATGCAGTGCCATCATGGAGCCCATGAATGCCGGTGTAACCGTGGAGTTTCCTGAGAGAAAGGAAGAGAGAATAATGACATCACTTCCCACTCCTGCAATTTATCCAGGAGAGGGATATGAGGGAGAGCTTAGCAAGTCCTGAATACTTGGTCACTTTTCAGTTACTGCTTAGGGAGGAAGAGGGTGAAGGGTTCCCTTTGGTCTTTCCAATCAGCAGGCACAGACAAGAAGCATGCTACCCCCAGTGAGAGTGGGTGCTATGTTTTTGGTTACTTGTAGAAGGCTGAGCTGGCCACCATGGACTATATCTCAAGTACTAATTACCAGCCACCAAGAGTATCGACCATTCCTGCTCTGCCCTGGCTGGGAATAAAGATAACAAGTGAAGAGGGACTTAGGAAGAGGAGGAGCAAGAGGAGGAAGAAAAGGACCACAGGGGGATGGGTACAAGAAGGGGATGGAGATGACAGGATGGGGTGGAAGGGGAGAGGAAGAAGCAAGGTGTAGGGACAAGAGAGAAGAGTGCCCACTGCATCCTGCCCTTACTGCACTCTTGAGCTCCTAGCATCTTTTAAATGTACTGTGTACATTATGTTATCTTTTCAATAATCTTATAAATAGGTGCCGCTAGCATATCTGTCTGGAAGTGAAATTGGTGGAAGTGATGAAGAATGATCTGAGGGCTGGAGAGATGGCTCAGAGGTTAAGAGCACTGACTGTTCTTCCAGAGGTCCTGAGTTCAATTCCCGGCAACCACATGGTGGCTCACAACCATCTATGATGACATCTGGTGCTCTCTTCTGTATACTGTATACATAATAAATAAATAAATCTTTCAAAAAAAGAAGAATGATCTGAAAGAAAATTTCTCAGAAGAGCTTTTGGGGGGGGCATGTGGGAAAGCACCCTTCTGCCCCTCCAATGTCCGAAGAACAAAGGACATACCATAGGCTGAATTCCCATCTCTGCCATGGGACTATGCCCTATACACTGTAAATATTTGTCGCTCCTATTGGCTTAATGAAACACTGATTGGTCAGGTAGCTAGACAGGAAGTAGAGGCGGGGCAAGCAGACTAGGAGAATTCTAGGAAGCAGAAGAGCAGAGAGCAGATGCCAGCCAGATGCAGAGGAGGAAAGACAAGAATGCTGCACTGAGAAAAAAGTACCAAGTCACATGGTTAAACGTGGATAAGAATTATGGGTTAGTTTAAGAGTAAGAGTTAGCAAGTAACAAGCATGAGCCATAGGCTGGAATAGGAGGTTTCCGGCCAGCCTAGTCCCAGAGTCTAGACCTGCAGTCCCAGACCACCTAGCCCATGGTCCAGACCTGCCAACCCTGTTTAGCCCCTACAAAATGACTCAGAGTATTAATTATATGCTATTTGGCCTATGGCTCAGGCATATTGCTGGCTAGCTCTTTCTTCTTAATTCAACCCATTTCCATCAATCTGTCCTGCCACATGGCTCATGGCTCACCTGTGTTACCTTACACGTTGAATCTTAGACGGCTGGATCACGTCTCTTCTTGACTCTACTGGCCTTCCCCTACCTATGCTCTGATTTCCCGCCTACTTCTATGGTGCCTGCCATGGCTAAAAGGATCCCTTTATTTCACAGCATACATAAAGACATTCCCACATCAATAGGCCAAACAGTTTATGATTAATATAAGCCTTTGTGTAACTAGGTAGATGTGGGACTATGGGTCCAGACCTCAGTTGGAGGTAGGCCAGGTCAGAAACTTCTGACTACACATCCTTTCTATAGCATCTCCTTCCCTTAGATTGAGGCTGAGTTCTCCATCCTTCCGGAAATCCATCTGCAGGGGCCTGTGCTGGCTTCTACAGTCACCACTGCTAGCTAGCTTATATAGACTGGGGTCAATTTGCTCTAACCCATGTCTCCTGCTTCTAAGGATTCTACCTTCCTTTGCAGTGAGCCAGCAATGAGGGACACCACGGTACAGTGCATCTTCACCTGACATGTCCTAACTTAATGATGTTGTTCACAGAATGACAGTATACTCCTGTTGAGGGGTAGTCACCGATTTAGTACATCAGCACTAGGTTTAAATCAGTCGCCATGTGTCAGATGAGGCTATGATACGTCAGCCTGAAGGAGGGCCATATCTGGTTCAGCAGGTGATGTATTGAAGTCCAGCTGTGAGTCTGGGTTAGAGTGTAATCCGTTTCCACTGACAGCAGTAACTATGCTTTAATGTGTGAAAGACCCTCCTCTGGAGGAAGCATGTTAAATCTCTGAAAGCTGTGTATTTACTTCCCTAGATTATGTATGCCCACAGCCATTCATGCTCACTTCGATGGTTAATAATCCAGTTCAACATGCCATCCTTCCCTGATTCCCTCGCAAGTTTTAAGGCTGAAGGACCCCTCATAAATGCCACTTCATTAAGAATCAACAGGAATAACCCAACCAGAAACATTTTTTATTGATGAAGCCTGAACAGAGGAGTATCAAGTTCACTTATCATTCCTCACAGGGGAACGAGACAATGAAATCTTTATTGGAAAATTCTGTGTGTCAGAAACGTACTTCATCTTGTCAGGAGAAGTACAGCCATGAAAATATATAGCCTGCTATGAATAATGGCTATGGGAGAAGGACCCAGCCTGACACACGGGCTCAGCGCTTCCCAGGGGCTCTGTGTCAGGTGCCTCTGGTGTTCTTACCCATTAGTGGCTTCCAGTTATCAGTCATTCGGAGATTCTAGCCACTTCCAGAAGCCCTCAGACACTACAGCTTCCTCCTGAAGCTGCTATCAGTGAGCCAGGGAGGTGTAACTGAGGTGAGTCTGTAACTAGACACACCCTGACACCCTGATTCCACATACTCTATGAGATACACAAAGTACAGATTGTTCCCTAGAGAAGCTCATGTGCATGATACTCAAGTGCTGAGCAACAAAGACAACTCCTGATGGTATGTTCTTACATCCCAGAACTTAGCACAAAGAGCAGGAAGATCAAGAATTCAAGGTTATCCTCAGTTACTTAGTGATCTCAAAGTCAGAATGGACCACAGGAGACCCTGACTACAAAACCACAAACACTCCACCATGCTTCAGCGCCCTCAATGCAGCCCGACAGGCCTCCTCTGACACTCCATTTTCCTCAGACAGGAGCAGCCTTTCATTTACAAACTGTTTTTGTTTTTAATAACTCAGGATTCTCATCATAGTATATGTGCATATATGTATATATGAATATATGCCTATATCAGCATGTCTGTACATGTTCCTATACACACACACACACACCACATTTAAATCAACTCTTATAGCCTGTTGGTTTATTGTATTTCACTTTGTCTTGTATAAATAAGCATTTTCCTATGGTACCTATAATTTTTTAATTATAATTTCTGACAGTTGAGTAATACTCCAGCAAAGGCAAATCAATTAAATCAGTCTGGGTTTTATTGTAATAACATCTAAGTTTTTAAAGTTTTTCAAGACAGGGTTAATCTCTGTTGTCTTAGCTGCCTTGTAGACCAAACTAGCTTTGAACTCATAGATACTCCCCTGCCTCTGCCTCCCAAGTGCTGAGATTAAAGGAGTGCACTACTGCTGGCCAGCTGAGAACACCCAAAATTATTTTTGAATTTGTTTTTATTAATTATTTGAGAATTTCCTATATACATACAATATATTTTGATCATATTCATCTTCCACTCCTCATCCAGCTTCTCCTAGGTCAATCTATTTTTCCCTTTTTTAAGAATAACTCATCTAGCTCAGTTTGTGTTGCCCATTTATTCACAGGCATTGAGCCATCCACTGGATTGTGGTCTGTCAGGGACTACAGCCTTAAAGAAAAGTGACTCCTCCCCCAGAAGCCATCAATAGCCAATAGCAGCATTTCAGCTACAGTTGGGGACTTGGGAGCCCCTCACCACTCTATTCTGAAATGCCGATTTGTTGGAAACATAGTCCAGGAAAGGAATCATGGGAGAATTCTGAGCAATTGTGAGAAAAATCCAAATGTGATGATATATTGTATATCCAATAAAGACTGCCTGAAGGTCAGAGGACAGAGCCAGCCACAGAGTTAGCTATAGAAGTCAGGCAGTGGTGGTACACACCTTTAATCCTAGCGCTTAGAGGGCTGGAGAGATGGCTGAGGGGTTAAGACTATTGCCTGCTCTTCCAGAGGTCCTGAGTTCAATTCCCAGCAATCACATTGTGGCTCATAATCATCTGTAATGAGATCTGGTACAGGCATACAGACACAGAACACTGTGTATATAATAAATAAATAAATAATCTTTAAATAAACAGAAAACCTACCACTTGGGGAACACACGCTTTGAATCCCAGCACTAGGTAGTTAAGTGTGTCTCTGGGCAGAGAAAGAGATATTGGGTGGGAGAAGATGGAGCTCAGCCTTTGAGCTTCTCTTCCATTTCAGCCTAGGCTTCCTTTACTCCCTATTCAGTCTGAGGATTTGTGGAAACAGGATCTTCCGCTTTCAGCCTGAGGAGTTGGCTGGGTGAGAAGTGGCTGTGGCTTGTTCCTCTGTCTCTCTTTTTGCCCCTAGTTTCTGGCTCTGGGTTTTTATTATAAGACCAATTAGGTTCACACAATACCCCCCAGAAAACAAGATAAGGGTCTTGTGACCTCACTTTCTTCAAAACACAGAATTGTTTGGGGGATATGTTTTTGCAACCCTCTCAAGGGTAGAGAATTCAATTAAATGTTTCTATGCCTCTATGGAAAAACATGGTTGTGCTATTTGTCCTTATGACTGGCTGTACTCTTTACTCAGGTGACTGTTCTTAACCCTCAGAGTGTAAATTGTCTTATGTTCTGAATAAAGTTGGCTATTGCATGAGACTTTTAGTCTGCCTATTTACCGGCTCCATTCTCCCAGGTCACATTGCCTTTAGCATGGTAAACACTGGCTGGCTTCATCTTCCACAGGTCTTGTACAGGCAACCACAGCTAAGACTGAGTTCATGGGTGTGGTGGTCTTGTAATGTCTGAAGACACTGTGTTACTCAGATCCTCCCTGACCCTTAGTGTTTACAATCTTTTTGTTCCTTTCCTCCAAAATAGTCCCTGAGCCTTTAGAGAAGAGAATGTGGCATAGATGTCCCAACTGAGGCTGAGCAATCCACACATTCTTTTTACTCGCCAGGTTATACATTGAGTATTGCCCACTACACACACACACACACACACACACACACACACACACACACGCACGCACGCACGCACGCACGCACGCACGCACGCACGCACGCACTTCTCTGATAAGGTCTGAGAGCTTCACTAATATACAGAGATAGGAATTTAGAGGGCAGTTTGATACAATGCCCATTTAGCAAAATAATAATAGTAATTTCACCTCTGGGACCTATGTACTCCCCAAGTATGGATTCTTCGTTTGATTTATAGTACAAAGCATTCTAACAGTTAGAATCTAACTCTAAAACATTCGATTATTAAAAGGCAGCTGTGGAGAGATAGAAGGCAGAAAGAAAATGAGTCTTGGTCTGCCCTTAGATGGGATCATGTTTATTCATGAGACAGCATCTTTTTGTTATCTACACGTGCAGATGGCCAAAATGCTTACAGAAGAAAATGGGATGTGGCCCCTGATAGGGATGGAAATGACTTCTATAATCCTTTAAGGGAATTTGGGAAGTGTGGTTTTCTGGCAGGAAACTATCCTAGCCTCAAATTCAATCAGAAAGTGGTTGGTTTCCCCAATAATATCTATGCTACTATTTATCCATAGGCTTATCTTGCCACACTGGTCATTACTAAACCTCTTAGGGCTCACATCTAGGTAAGACTGCTTATGATGCTTTTCCTCAGCAGTCTGGAAAGCATCTTCTATGAAGGCTAGTCAGCAGCAACGAAGCTTCCTGATGAGTACTAACTCTTTGTCCTATGGCCAAAGTGTTAGCACCCAATTATTAGCAGTCATTTGGTTCTCACTTGAAATCCAGTGTTGCCAGGGGCCAAGCAGACAGGTATTTCCTACTGTGGAGGCTCTCAGACATAAATAACTGGGTCTTGAGGTTCCTCCTATAATCTAAATTCCAGGGTATTTGTAGTCAGGGAGGGGTAGTTGATATTTGGAGAATGACATGTCACTTTCACATGACTCCTGTAGAATGTCACTTCTGTTCCCAGGCCATTGCCCAGAACCCATCACTTCTCTGGGGCTGGGAAGGTCTTCCTTGTATCCAGTTTGGAGAAGAACTGGAAATCCTAAGCCATCCTGGTATGTTACATTCACTAGTTTCACCCAAAATAAATTGCTTTGTTTCTACTGCTGAACTTTATTTTAAAAACCTAACTTCTATGCCCCAAACCTCTGCTCTGAAGGGTGATAGTCACCAGAGATTCCTCAGAGGACCTCCAAACACATGAGTGAGCCGATCAATCAGTATTTCAAAGGGTGCCGGGATACTATTGACCGGCCGTGTTAGAGACCACAAGTTACAATTAATTGCAAGGACAATTGATGTCTCCAGTCTGTAGCAATCCTGATCACAATGTCTAGTGGTGAGAGCTTTGGATCCCTGCTGGGATTCTGAGAAATAGTTGCAAGAGGTCTACAAATCTGTACTTAACCCAAGCATTGATTGAATAGCAAAAAGCTAGTATTGATGGTACATACTGTTTGGAAATGTGTGTGATGCTATGGTTATTTATAAACCATGAGTTCACTAGATGCATTCCTAAAGATACAGTATAGATCTGATTTTACGACTTGTCTCGTGATTCATGTAACATGTGAATCCCACAAAAAGCAGGCAATGGTTCAGGAGTGAGCAAGTTAAAAACAACTTCAGGAGGTCAGGACCCTAACCTGACTGTTTTGAAAAGTGCATTGTGTATCTGCCCCACACAGGCCCATTCTGGAGCCCAAGCACTAAGAGCCCTTTGGTGCTTACCTTACATGAGGCCATGACTCATGTACAAGATGATGGTCCTCACATCAAGAAGACGCCACATTTCCACAAACAAACAACCACTTTGGCCCCTCAACTACCAATGGCTTGGATTTTGCATAAGAAAGCACACACCTCTACTCTTGAGTTACATTACAGTCCTATATGAAGGGTTTTTTTTATTATTATTACACATTCAACATTTGTAATAGCTGGTGGGATTCTCAGCATATTTATTCATTGAGGAGTGGGTGTCACTGAGGGGACGTAGCTATGACATCTTTAGTGTGTGTTGCCTATATTCTCTTGTCACTGAGTGTCTGTGGAAGCCTAGAACAGTCTCCTTGAATTCCTGCTGTTGTTAATGCCTGACATTCCCCAGTCTGTCTTGCTGGAGGCATGGACTCCATCTCCCTTCTCAGGAACCGACTTTGCCTGTACTGATCTGCTCCATCCGCTTGCCTTCTATGTGGTTGTTCTCTTCAACACCCCCTTCTCCATGCTTACCCAGAAGTTTATTTGTGTTTATTCTTAACCTATGGTTTGTGCACTAGGAAAAATCCCCATAGAAATGTCATCTTTTTGTGGTCATGAGTACACGTTCCTATTTGTCCTTTGCACAGGTCTCTTTATGCTGGAGCAACATACACCTTCAGCAAAACATGCACTGTCTACCATGGGATGAACTTTGCTTTGAGATGAAGTACGGCAGGCTCTGTCCATTAAACAAGGTTGTATACTCCATAGCACACAGCCTACATCCTCAAAGAATGTGTCCCCATTACTGATCTATAACTTCAAATCTACATTAGCTGGGTCATCTCTCAGATGTTTGCTATGTTGCAAAGTGCTTGTTACACAAGGTCATCTTCCTTTCTATGACTTATGAACAGTTTTTGCCCTAGAATATTGAGTTTATTGCACAACCTTGTCATAATTAACTCAGTAACTTTGCCATAACAATTGTTTGTAAACACAGCCTTATAAAAACTGAATAGATTCTAGTTTATAAAACGTTTTTGAGCCTAGATCATCTTGCTGCCAACATAACAAGTGAGTTTTGAGTGTTTATTTCAGAAAGGCACGTGAAGCCCCCACTTCTACAGCCTGTGTCCCCCCACACACACACTTTAGACCAACATGGACATCTTGACCTGAAAGATTAGCTCCGCCTCTTAGCAAGCAGTCTCCATTCAAGCCTTGGAACACTTTGAAATCTGACCATGTGCCTGACCACAACATCATACAACAGCCTAGGCCAGTGGTTCGCAACCTTCCTAATGTCTGACCCTTTAATACAGTTCCTCATGTTGTGGTGACCCCTGGCCATGATATTATTTTCATTGCTACTTTATAACTGTAACTATGCTACAGCTATGAATTGTAATGTGGTTTCCAACAGTGTGGGGGGGGGGGTTGGGACCCACAGGCTGAGAACCACTTGTCCAGGCACTGAGCAACAGAAACTCTGCCATCGGCCCCTGCATGGTGCCACATAAGGCTGGATCTTTCCAGTCCTCTTGATGACAGAGAGGAGAGCGAGGAGGGGAAAGATGGAAGGGCCAGGAAGCACTACTCACCTGAGAGTGCAGGGTCTCATGAAGAGAAGCCATGCTCACCTCTGTCCTGTATCAACTTGCCATTTGAATAATGACATCGCCTTCTCCTGCACTACTCTAAGTCATGTCATCATGGGATCATCATGATGTCCTGATACCTATTATGGTGCCAGATGATATAGTTACAGTGATATCATGATGTCCTGATAGTATCATCTTGTACCTATTATGGTGCCAGATGATATAGTTACAGTGATGTCATGATGTCCCGATGGTGTCATATATGCCATTACAGCATTTTGATGATATCATCGCTACACCTTGATGATAATCATCACCCTCCTCTGCTCCTCTTCCTCTTTTCTCTGAGCCTTTTTTCTTTCATTACCATGACTCATCTTCAGCACAGTCTCTGTAGACCTACCCTTCTGCAGGAAGGTACTGTCTTAGCGTTTCCATTGCTATGATAAAACCATGCCCAGGAAAGGAAGTTGGGGGAGAAAAGAGATTATTTGGCTTACACTTCCAACTGAAGGAAGGCAGGGCAGGATCATGAAGGCAGGAGCTGATGCAGAAGCCATGGAGTGGCGCTGTTTGCTGGCTCGCTTCCCCTAGCTTGCTCAGCCTGCTCTTATAGAACCCAGAACCACCAGCTCAGCACCTGCCACAGGCTGCCCCCACACCCCAGTTAATCACTAATTGAGTAAATGCTTTACTGCTCGATGTCATGGAGGCATTTCCTAAACTGAGGCTCCTTCCTCTCTGGTGACTCCAGTTTGTGTCTATACGACACACAGAACCAGCCAGTACAGCCGCACACGTATTTCCTCATTTCTTCTTGAAGGAAATGGTGTACGTTGTCACTAAACATTTGTGATGAGCTGGGTTCCATTAACATGTGGACTCATTTCACTCCACAGCCTTATCAAGCCCATGGTACCATGCCTGTCTCCATCAGGGAAAGAGTAATGCATAAAAAAGGTGAAATTGGAACTCACTCTCTGGCTTTCTCTAGAACATTCAGCCTTCACAGTGGGTTATATTTTTTCATTATTGTTTTGATGTACATTATGGCTGCATCTGATGGCTGAACTACTGTTTATAGGTGTGTCTAATAAGATATCATTAAGTTGTCCAAGCTGGCTTCGAACATTACTTTTCAGGGGAAGGCCAGGCACGAGGCTGTCCAAGAACACATCTATCACCTGAAAGCAGAACTGTCTACCTGGCCAGTCAGTTCTGCTGCCAGACAGCAGGGGAGACCTGCCATAATACAGGTGTGGGCAACACAGTCATCAAAAACCATTTAGTCATTGACACAGTGCAGGATGTGACTGAATAACCAAAGCTCTGAGGCAGGGTTGACCTACAAAGGTCACCTGTTCTGTCAGTTACAACAATAGCCTTAGGAAGTCAGGACTGTCTGTCAGCTGTCTGGTTGGCTAACTACCCAGTGATGAAACACCAACAGGTGATGAGCGGGTGTGAGAAATGGCAGTGCAGGGGGAGTCTGCTGTGAGCAAGCCAAGCTCAGAGACACAGCCAGCACATGCCCAATATAGAAGGCCTGGTGACCCAGCTCAGCCAGGAGCCTTGACACTTGTCATGTCATTCCTGTCAGAACAGAGACTCTTATTCTTCATAACAACCCATATTTGGCCTGAGGCACACCAGCACCTAAATGTATCCCAACACTGTGTGTAAGACACACTGACTGTTCCTATGGCAGACCTTCACCACCCTCTACTCCCCCACTGTCCCTCAAGCTGCCCCCATGCCCTACAGCTAACCAGGACCTTCACACTCAGAGTTCAGACCCATGGCCAAAATGAGCCCCTACACTACTTGCACACCTAACACCCCACTTTCAGGTCCACAGAATATTCCTTCTCTATCCCCACATCTTTTATTCCTCCTAACAGCAGAAGTGAATAGACTGACTAAGACCCAAGGAACTTTGTGGCCACCTTTAGGAATACCAGTGGAGTAACAAACGGGCTGGTGGTGCAGTCCCATTATGGCAGCTACTCAGAAAGCTGAATCAGGAATACTGCATGTTCTAGGCCTGCCTGGGCTGCAGAGCAAGTTCAAAGCCAGCTTGGACAACTTAATGATATCTTATCAAAAAGGGCTGGGGCTGCAGCTCAGCAACAGAGTCTGGGTTTGGTCCTAGCATAAATAAATAAACAAATATCAAACATGGAAAGAAGCCTGGAGACGACCCTGTGTAGAGTGGGTTTGAGGAGACTCAGATGCTGCCTTCCGAGCAGGATCAGTAAGAAGATGCCCATGGGAACTGT
The DNA here is from genome assembly GCA_004025045.1 of Sigmodon hispidus. Taxonomy (NCBI): domain Eukaryota; kingdom Metazoa; phylum Chordata; class Mammalia; order Rodentia; family Cricetidae; genus Sigmodon; species Sigmodon hispidus. Next base: position 18,378 of record PVIH01005568.1, read on the forward strand.
GCTTTTAACCCAGTGAACACACAAACACACTTCCACACTTCACAGTGAGGCAGACCCCTTGAGGTGAGAGACTGTTTGTTCTTGGAACCTCTCCAGAGCCTTCAGACAACAACAAAAAACCTCTGGAGGTATGTAACTCTTCAAGAGGGCTGTGGCGCTTTCTCATTTGGGACCCAAGATCTCAAGTAGCAACTCAGGTCCTGTGAACATTTCTGATGATGCAGTGGGGAACTGAATCTTGAGGCACCAGAGCATGTGAGCCTGGGGAACAGTAGTCCTGGACACTAGAAAATAGGGCACTGGAGAGCCAGGCCCCAGAACATAGGGCACTACAGACTGAGCCAGCAGAGCCCAGGACAGCAGAACACAAGGCAATGATGATGTGAGACACAAGAAAGCTCTGGGTACAGTTGATTTTGTTCACGTGTACTTCAGGCCTCCTCCAGGTGGACACAGGCACTTCCTATATGAACTCAGTTCTAAACAAGTCATTGAGAAAGCAACTTGAAATCCAAATAATTGTCTGTAACACTAAAATGGATTGTCTAGGCAGGTGATTCAACTCCAAATAAGACTACCAGATGGGCCAGGGCTATATGTACACAGAAACTCTGTCTCAAAAGACAAAACAACACACACACACACACACACACACACACACACACACACACATACACACACAAAACTGCCAGATTATTTCCAAACTGCAAATGCATTCCTAAAGCCACATAGTCTCTCCTTTTACACTGAAGTCCCAGGAAGATACCACATGCTGGATACCTGCTGGGCGGCATTAGGGTTCCCTAGTGGAACAGCCAGTAGGATGAATATTATATAATTTATTAAGTCGACTTACCCTAATATGTCAACAACAGCTGAATCACACTTGTGAGGCTGAGACCTGGGAATGGCTAGTCTCTGACACTTGGGTCTTAGCTGCTGGAGGCATCCCACAGTGGCTGTTTCTCACAGGGAGGCTAATTCCTGGGTCCTTGAAGCTGCAAGCCTCAGTAGTCCCAATCTGGTACTGGAGATCTAGAAAGTTCCTGAGGAGTCACTGATCCTTAGTTGGTGCTGGAATTAGCCAGTGAAGGAACAAGCAGCAGCAGCCATAAGATCAGCTCAGTGGCAAAGCGAAGGACCAACCAGAGAAGCACGGGTATTCCTCCCTTTGTCATGCTCTCTTCTGCTGTATTAGGTTCTGGCCCGGACTTTCTGGGCCTGGACCGAAGGTTTAGTCTCACTCAGTCCTGCTTCGTCTCAAATAATCACACACAGGCTTATATTATTTTTATGCTGATTGACCTAGGGTCCAGGCATATAACATGCTAGCTCCTTCATCTGAACTCAACTCATCTTGTTCAGCATCTCGGTACCTTTCCTCAGAGCAGCATTTCAGCCGCTTTCCTCCATGTCTGCTGCCGTCTCTTTGTTGTGTCTCTGGTGGCTCTCTGGCATCTGTCTGGCATCTGTGTCTGCTCTGAGATGTTCCTGACTTTTCTTGGCCTGGTAGCCCCGCCCACACTTCCTGTTTGCCTTTGGCCAATCAGCTTTTATTAAACCCATAGGCGGGACAAATATTTACAACATAATCCATCTACACTCTTCAGCTGGAGTGCTAGCAGAAGATGCTGCCCACATCTGAGGTGGATCTTCCTACATCGACTAACAACTAAGAGAAAGCCACAGGCCAAACTGATAAAGGCAATTCTTCGGCTGAGGCTTCTTCTTCTAGCTTTGTGTCAAGCTGACAGCTGAAGCTATGACATGTGAGCCAGCCCAGAGGCAGGCACTCTTGGCATTCAGATTTAACCCATCTCAGGTGAATTTTATGCTTTTTCACCTGACTAGCACGTGGCCTAGATCACCTCCAGCTCAATAACCACCACACCTGACGGGAATGCAAGCAGGCACAATGAGGGTGAGGAGCATGATGGGAGGAGGGGGCACCGATGGTAGGATAAGGCACAATGGTAGGCATCTCAGGAGAAAAGGGCATAACGGGAGGGTATAATAAGAAAGTTTCTGGCCTGGACTTTTGGGTCTAGCCCAGATTTCAGACCTGCTTTCAGCCCTGCTGTTGCTCAGCCCCAAATAACCACACAAAGGCTTGTATTGATTTCATGCTGATTGACCTATGGCTCAGGCATATTGCTAGCTAGCTCTTTCATCTTAACTCAACCTATTTCCATTAGTCTGTTTAGCCAAGAGGTTTGGTATCTTTTCTCAGAGCAGCAGGGTTGTCTTCTTTCCTCTGAGTCTGCTGGCGTCTCCACTGTTATCTCTCTGGAATCTCTCCGGCATCTCTGTCTCTGTTCTTCCTGTTCCCAGAGTTTTCTTAGTCTGGTATCCTCACCCACACTTCCTGTCTACCTTCTGGCCAATCAGTGCTTTATTAAACTGGTAGGAGGGGCAAATATTTACAATATGTCAGAATATAATCCCACTAAAGCAGGACATAATGGAGGAGGGGGCACAATGGAAAGTGATCACCATAGCAGAGGGCGTCATCACATGAAGGGGATCACAATGTGATTATCACAATGAGAGAGGCAGAGGAGCATGGCAATTTTAGGACCAGAGACATTCTTTTAAGAGATGCCTTCACATCTGTGCCTTAACATGACTTTCTTGCTTTTTGTTTTAGGATATTTTGAAACAGAATCTCATGTAGTCCAGGTTGTCCACAAACTTCACTATGTAGCTAAGGCTGGCCTTGAACCTCCTCCCCTTACCCTCTTGAGTATAGGGATTACTGGTATGCACATATATTCACCCAGCTAACATGTCCTGTCTAATCATAACAGCCCCAGACATCTACAGAGACAGGTGAAAAGCACAGGCCGGTGGGAGTGGGAAACCACTTGTCTGCACATCTGGGGAGCTAAGGAAGGAGGAAATTGTGAAAATTTAAAAAAAAAAAAAATCCCACCCTGCCCTGGTGTCTCTTGGGGCCTGGGAGCATTCCAATAGCCAGAAAGAACTAGACTCAGACCCTCTTAGGGATCCTTCCCCCACGCACAGACTGGGCTGTGGTCCTTCACCTAGAATGCCATGCCATCAGTGACCCTGGTGGCTATGGGGGAAAATGAGCCCATAGTACCCAGGGCCACCCTGCTGTCTCCAGAACTGCCCTTATCTGCCACTCCGACACTGGCTATAGAGCTATCTCTCTCTTACACAGTCTCCATGTCTCTGCCTCTTCCAAAACCACCTGAAAGATCTCTGCAGTCCTGGTGGTCCCCATAGATGACTCCCATGCCCCTGAGCTCCTGATGATGGCCTATGGCTGGAGTGAGTAGCCTGTATGTTCTACTCCCTTCTTTGAGACACGCTGAGATGGATAGTGCTGCTGTGCTGTAGGTAGGAGGAGGGGTCACATGATAGTCTTTGACACATCTGAATGGAGACTCCCTGGCCCTAGAGGGCAGTCTGAAAAAGAGAGCAATGCCCCTGAAGTTCATCCGCCAATCCATTCTATACTCTTGGCATTTTCTCAAGTTGAGACAAGAGGCTAATCATGGAGCCAGAGTAAAGGCCTTGAGGATGCTTCCAGTGGACAAGGCATCCTGCAGAGGAGGGACAATCCTGACTTCCTGCTGAGTGACAAGTTCACTGCTGGGGTCCAAGTAGCACACTAGAGCACCCCCACTCTTTCCTAGGGGAAGACTCTCTTACCTTTGGATTCCTGTGACCAGAGCACATGTCTTTAAAGGAAAATACAACAAATTTTTCTTCTCTTGAATTAAACATGCTGCTGCAGGCAGAAATTTCCTTTCCTTCTGGTGTCTTTGAGGAAGTGGGGCTTCCCTCCACTCTCTCAGTGTCCACTGTGATCACCAGATCAGCTCAGGCCTCTTCTCTCTGAGCACTAAAGAGAGCTGAGGATTTCCTAGGCTACCTGCAGCCTTCTCTTTCTGGGAATGTGCTGGAAGGAGAGGATTCTGGTGTCTCTCCAGGCTCTGGGGACCAGCTACACAGCTGACAGTAACAGCTGTGTGACACACACATCTCAAAAGTCACTGCTTCTGCCTTACAGGAGTCTAAGACATCAAAGTCCTGCATGTGTGCGCACACACACACACACAAACATATATACATACACACACATACATATATACATACACACATATGTGTACACACACACACACACAAACATATACACACAAACATGCACACACAGCCATGTTTCCTGGCTGTAGTGCTCAGCATCCCACATAGATCCAGACCTTTTACTCTTTTGAGTGGGAATTCCATCAAATCTACTAGTCAGTTTTAGCCTCTGAAGTGGCACAGGTAAGTGGTGTCAAAGGTTGATACTTGGCCATCAGTAAACTTCATGGGACACATGCTGACCCTAGAGTTACAGAGAATTATTGCCTTCAGGAGAAACAAGCTGCATGGGAAGGGTGTGGACTGGGAAGAGCCAGCCAGGGCAGTCCACCATACTGAGTGTGTCTGTTACTCCATTCTCAACATGCTATGTCCATCAGACTGAGTCTTTGTCACAAACTACAGGGATTATTCAGCAAGGGCCATGTAGTTCTGAGAGTCAGCCATGGCCTTAATGCCCCTCTGTCTGCTCCTGACCTACAAATAACAACATGCATGTGAGTTTCAGACCTATGTGTCTGTGTGCTGACAGGAGATCCAGACACATACCCAAGAGGTCTATTTCTCTTTAGTGCTGATGGGTGATAGGAAGGGCTGGAGGAACACCCATATTCTATACTAGAAAGACACATTTGCACTCCATATCGCCAGAGGGAATCTGCATGTACAGTGGATTCTTTCTTCTGCCACCAGGTTCTCATCTTGCCCTTTCCAGGAATGAAATGGACCAGCCAGTTGGTGCTGGACAGTACTGTTGGTGCTATCTGGTAAGTGTGGAAACATCTAGAAGGCAGGAGTGAACACCGCAATGCAAGGATGATGTCAGAAATGCAGGACAAATCACGCTGGGGCTGTGACTCTTGTAGTGTTTCTCTAGATGAGGCCCTTGTCTTGTTTAAAGAACCAAATAAATGCATACAAGTAGCAGAGAAGTTCAGAAGCAAAAATCAAAGTCCAGGCCAGACACACTGTGGGAGAGCAGCAAGCAGCCCGACACAGGGGCCCTGCTCACAGCCTTGAACTAGAAGACCCTACTCACTGCCTGGGAGGAGAAAAAGTTGGATGTTGATGGCAGGATTCCAATGACTTTAACTTTGACAGGCTTGGGTTGTGTAAGCTTTGTTCACGGCACACATCCTTTCCTATGCTGCATCTGACTTTAACCAAATGCATCCTACACATGCCCAACTCTAAGCGTAAGATAGTAAACAAGAGGTTTATTCCTAAACATTCATTTTGAAGGGCACAGTTTACCTTACTATTGATATACCCCAAATCAGTCTAAGTTTGATTGACTCACTATTCCTAAGTTCGGGTGTTCAGGATGTATTTAAACACAGAAAGAGAGAAGAAGAGAGAGAGAGAGAGAGAGAGAGAGAGAGAGAGCTGCTAAGGGATTCTAGGGAGCTATATGTCAGAGTGACCCAGTTACCTCTGCTTGCAGACACTGTGTTGCTAGATCTCTGATTGTTAAGGACATTGGTAGAAAAGACCTACATAGCCACATCAGGTCCTGGGTTCTAAGCTAGCCTTAGGTTTTCCTGCCTCAAGCAACTGGACTGGAGGTCTTGCTAGCTAGAGGAATCGCCAGGAGTAGATACACCAAGCCACAGCATGGGTCAGCTGAGCCAAGCTCTCAGAGACTCAAACCAAGATCAGTGTGGTCCTGCCCCAGCTTTCCCAGGTTCAATGCCTCCTCCCCTTCTGTATTGAATACATCAAACACATCCTGAGAAGACTGCCCAGGAGGAGGTACCAAGGAGCTGGATGCTAGGAGGATCCAACAGGGTGAAACATTTTAATCCTGGGGGAAAACTGCTACACAACACCACAGTCCTCTGACTGGTGGCTGCTGGACACATATGTGCTGATTTGGGGACTGGGGAGCAGAGTAACATTACCTCAGGGTAGGCGGTATAGCAGGGGTCTGGACATGTGCCAATTCGGGTTTTCCAATGCTGACCACACTGAGGCTCCACAGTGGGCAGAGCCACAACGTTAGAGAGGCAAAGCCAAGAGTGGTCCATGCACCCACCAGCGCGAGAAGCACTGCCCAGTGGGTTGGATGCTCCATGGACTAGGCTGGTATATTGGACCACTGATCCCCACAGCAGAGGCAAGAAGCTGGAGGGGTGATTTACTGCTGAAAAGTCAGCCCTGGAGACCCCCCCTTTAGCTGTAAAGGGTCACCCTCAGACAAGTATGATGCCACTGTGTCCTGTCTGGCCTCAGTCTTGAGTAGGAACACAATCACCTTGACATTGATGAACACATGGGAGGCAATGAAACGCCAAATATGAGTGACACAGATTCAGGTCACAAGAAAACATGTACCAACGTGGAAGCAGTTTCATGGTTCTTGATAGCTATAGCACAAAAGTAAATCATAATTCAAATCATAATTCATGTATGTATTAGACACACGGTGGCAGGTTACACCAAAGTGGAAGACAGTCTGCTGTAGGTTTCTGGCATTATCAGATGTTATCTTAGCTTTTGAGTGGGTAGAAGCTAGTGGCCTGCTAAGAATACATCCCCCACATTTTACTTGATATTTGAAGGGACATAAGTCAGACAGAGAGATGGGCAGTCACTTCTATCAAAGAAACTAAAGAGAGCCCAAAAAAACCTACTCTGGATGTACAACACTCCAACTCTCCACCATCTCGAAGTTATACTTAGCCAAGCAGACTCGTGTACCAGAGGTTAGGGTAGGATGTGGAGAAGGCCTTTTTCTGGGAATGCTGGTTAACAAAGGTGTACAGAATAATTTCTGTTGCTGAAGTCCCATTCATCTGCCACTGTTCCATACATGAGTTTCTAAAATAACCTTAGGAATCTGTGTCTCTCCCCTTCCCCCTCATGTCCCTTCCTCCCTTCTTCCTGTTCTCTCTCCTTCCTTTATTCCTTAAGATTTCAGCTCAAAATTGACCTCTGGGGCTGGACTCTGAAATCACAAAACATTCTGCCCATGAAACTCCCAGCCAGTGTTGAGCAGGCCGCGGTGCCAGGCGCCCTCTGGTGTCCACATCTGGAATAGTCAGCCTAGGAACTTTTTTTTTAATGGAAAAAAAGACTTTATTTTCTTAAAAATAATAAATATATAAATAAATTTTAAAAAGAAAAAATCTCACAAAATAATATAAAATAGAGTGACAAGAAAAAATAAATATGTAATAATTCCATTGTGTAGAATGAATAGTGTTGAGATCCCATGAACAGCAGAAGACTATATTAAATATACTTTTCAGATCCCAAGCTGTTCAGTGGTTGTGGTTTGCAGCTTGGGTGTTCTTTACTTTTTTTAAAGTCCACTAATGAGTGAATACATTCCCTGCTTCTTTTTTGGGGTTTGTGATACCTCACTCAGGAGGATATTCTCCAATTCCATCCATTTGCCTGCTAATTTTAGGATATCATTTTTTTTCTTACTGCTGAGTAGTACTCCATTGTGTAGATGAACCACAGTTTGTTAATCCATTCTTCAGTTAAGGGGCATCTAGGTTGTTTCCAGGTTCTTGCTATTATGAATAATGCTGCTATGAACATAGTTGAGCTAATGCCTTTAGAGTGTGACTGTGAATCTTTAGGGTATACTTCCAGAAGTGGTATTGCTGAGTCCTTGGGGAGATAGATTCCCAGTTTTCTAAGAAGCCACCATACTGCATTCCAGAGTGGCTGAACAAGTTTACACTCCCACCAGCAATGGGAGGAGTGTTCCCCTTGCTCCACATCCTCTCCAGCATAGACTGTGTGTGTCTTTTATCTTAGCCAATCTAACAGGTGTCAGGTGGTATCTCAAAGTTGTTTTGATTTGCATTTCTCTGATGGCTAAAGATATTGAACGTTTTTTCAAGTGTCTTTCAGCCATTTGTAATTCTTCTGTGGAACTTTCATCCTAGGTCAGAAAGGGCCTGAGGGAGACACATGAGCACCTGTGACTTTCCTGCGAGGCAAAGCTGAGAAGTCAAACATCCCAGAGAGTGGGCACCAGTGGAGTAGCAGCGCAGCATCTTCTCTCCTGCCTGCCTGCCTTCCCCACCCATTAGCTCAATTCACAGACTCCCTTTGGCTTCACTATTAAACCATAAACACAGATTAACATCCCTGATCAGTGTACACACACACACACACACACACACACAGGTCTAAGAATTTCCTCTGAACTATTAACGGGGTTCATCTTTTCAAATATGTTTACATATAAATAGTTGGGGATTTAGCAGGAGAAATATGAGATGAGACAGACAGGTAAGTTTGAATTTCAAATAAATCCTGTACACTTTTTGATCATCAGCATGTCCTGAGAAAAACTTAGACTATACCACAAATATCATACGGGACACAATTAACTAAAACACAAGTTGTTACAGTCTATCCGAAATCTTTTTGAAATAGATATCCTGGAGGTGCTCCAGTGGCACAATTGGTTAGCGTGCGGTACTTATACAACAGTGTGTGCGCGAGAGCAATGCCGAGGTTGTGAAATAGATATCCTGTATTTGACCTGACCAATTTACAAGCTACTTAAAAGAGTCTTCTAGTAGTTGAGGTTCTATAAGCGACAAATGTGGGTTCTAGAAGGTGGGAGGTACCAGAGAGACATGAGGGCATGCCACAAACACCAAGGTAACAACAGGTGCTCTGAGCAAGTCTTCCGAGCACATTCAACAGGTGAGGAAGAGATGACTTTATTATTCATGAGCATAACCATGAGCATGGTTTTTATGGTCCAAGAACACATTCATTAAGAGGCCTAAGCCCTATTTGGAACTGTGGGTGAGTAATTTCCAGGGGAATCTAGTCCAGCATGAATGATCTCCTGTGAGTGAGCAGGGAAAAGCAAAGTGACAGTTGTGTCTCGGGGTTACCCACACACTCTGTGAACAGACAGTCGTGTCTCGGGGTTACCCACACACTCTGTGAACAGACAGTTGTGGACTTCAGACAGGACCGAGACGTTCAGAAGATCTGTACCTGATAGTGGCCATAAGCAGTAACTTCTGTGCATTTGAAAATTAATGAGAGTAGATCTCAGAGGTTCTCACCAGAAAACTGTAACTATGTAGCTGGGCGGTGCCCATCCATCATCCCAGCATTGAGAGGAGGGGGCAAGAATATCAAGAGTTCAGGGTCATCCTTGGCTGCCTTATGAGTTTTAGGCCAACCTGGGCTATATGAGAGCATGTCCCACAAATAGATAGATAGATAGATAGATAGATAGATAGATAGATAGATAGATAGATAGATGAATAAATAAACAATAAAGTAGGAAAATTTTTAGTCATGTGTACAGGTCTTGTCCTTACAGCTCTACTCTTTCCACACCCCAGACATTCCTACTGAATTGCCCAAAGGTGGGAATTCCACCTCCTGCTATTTCAAATCCCCAGATCCCCTTGTACAACCGGACTGAGACTCACCTGGAGGGAAAATATAAGTTCTAGCATCTTATCCACAGAGTACTTTAGCCAGGCCGTATGAATTAAATTTTAATATAAATACATGTCCAGGACAACCAGAAGCTCAACCCTAAGCAGCAACTACAGCAATGGTCACTGAGTCTTCGTCTCCACCAGCCAAACACAGATTAAACAGGTGTGGAGGAGCAGGCAAAGAATGGCCGGCCTCTGGCTGGGATATAATTAACAAGACAATCACACAGGAAGCACCCGCCTGAAGCACCTTGCTCTTCCACACTCAAAATTTGTGTGAGGACTCAGATCACAAAGTGAAATTCATTTTTCTGACCTGTCAAATCACTCACTGGATTCTGTATGCAACCATTGAGCCCTTGGACATGTGAGTGTTCAGCCAGTGATTAAGCACGCTGAGCACTGCAGTGTGGCCTTGACTTACAGCCCATCTTTGTCCCTACAAACTGCAAAGCCGCCCTGCCTCAGTTGCAGACTTTTCTGTGGTGAATAATGAAAGGGACCCTGATTGCACCTGGCTTCTTGTAAATACTGTAAATGTAAATAGTCACAACCTGTGACTATTACAAAGGTTATTAGATTTTCCAGACTAAAATCCAAGACAGAAACAAGACCATCAGGGTATGTATTGTAACCAGAGGGACGGGCAATAAAATGTGAGTCGATGAGCCAGGACCGAAAACAGATGAGGAAAGGCAGAGTAGGTTGATGGTTGCTGTTGGAATTCTGGGGCCTGATACTGAACAAGGACCTGAGCTTGTTCCGACAGGAGCTGGGCACTTGGGAAACTGGAGTCCATGTTCAAGTGTGAAGGGAGCATCTTTGCCTCAGATGCAAACACTCACAAAGCCGATAGTGTGGTTCCAACAGTCCTCAGACCACTGCACAGTCTGTCCAACTACGTAAATACCTCCAGTTTCCAGGCCCCTATGTCCTTTCCTCCACGATGCCAGTGGCCCACTCAAGTGTCCCAGTGGTCACTAGTCACTATCCACAGGCTAGTGTGTCCCCGGGGGCATCAGGTAGACACAGACCCTGACACCTGCGGGGACAGGTGATGAGGCTGGACTTGAATGGGATCACAAGGACAGGAATGGACACAGCAGTGGCTCCTCAGCTCCATTGCCTTCCTTGGCACGTCGTTGAAAACATTTCAGAGATGACTACTTGGGTTCAAAAAGAGAGCATGCAATTCCCTTAATGCTTGAAGATGCATGTTTCCCAGCCCACTGATTTACATTTGTGCAGAGCTATTGAGAATTCCCTTATCTGCCTCTGGCAAGATGCCATCCTTGCAAGGTCTTCATTACTTCTCGATTGTCACAATTTATTCGCTTCATTTTTCTTGTTAGAAAACATTTAAAAAATTAATCTCCAATCTTGGGCTGCTGTTAATTTAAAAGTCCCTCCTCATTTATTAATGGCATTTTTATTTCAGTCATACACGACCATCACCTAGAGATGCACACACACACACACACACACACACACACACTGCCATGCATGCATGTGTAGATGCTGACATGCATACATTGTCCTGAATCCACACATTTGTACATGTTACCATGCACATACAGCAACACACTGCCATACACATGTGTGCATATCCATCAGGTAAGCATTTTCTTTCAGAGAATCAAGTGTGTTCGAGTGAAGCGTCATGCACACACTGCCATGTACACACATGTACTACATGTGCTATCATGAATGTGCAAGCTCATAAAAACACATCCACATGCTGTCATGTACACACACGCACACAGTGGCAAACACAGCATACACACTGATTAAAGGACCACAGGGTCCTTTCTTTTCGCTCATTTCCTGGCTAAAACTTGATTCTTTCATGTATTCAGATGTCACCATTACTGTAACACGCACTTGACTTTCACAAAGGGAGGTAAATTTCCAGGGAAGACTGCAAATGAAAAGACATATCCTTACAAGTAGATTCAGAACACTCAGCACTGGGCTGGAGATATACTCGGTGGTTAAAACACTTGCTGCTCTTGCAGAGGACCCAGGTTTAATTTCTAGTACCCACAAGACCTTTCACAGCTTGCAATTGCAGCCCCAGGAGATCCAGTGCCCTCTTCTGGTCTCCATGGGTACTGCATGCATGTGATACACATTCTATAAACAACTTGTAGACATAAAATAAAAATAAATCTTTAAGAAAAAGAGTCAGTATGATAAAAGACAGACTCCATTTCAAAGAGAGACTCAGGAACTTACATGGCATGTGGGAAATGCAGAGATAAAGGTAGACAAACTCAGCTCTAGCCGTGTGAGGAAGGATGGGGTGAACACTCATCACAAGGAAACCATGTGGCCTTGGTGAAGTGAAGCTGGTAGTCCCTCCCTCAGGACAAACCCACAGCATTCCCGAACCTCAGCCCCAGGTGCAGGTTCCTTTGGTGAGTGGGTCAGCAGTGGAGAGGAACCCCATTCCTCCGCTCTCTATGATTCAGAGGGCTATGGTGATGTGCTATCCTCGGAAGGAATCTCCTATTCAATGCAGGGCTATGCCAAGGACCTGATAATAGAAGTAACTAATCACAAGGCAAGGAGTCTGAATATAACCGGCCTGCTCCAGTGAGAGACAGTCCAAGAAAGCAATTATGGAGAGTGAAAGAGCTGGGTGCCAAGTGTTAGCATTTTGCGCGTGGAAGAGACACTGCCAGGTGCCATATAGAGTTTTATTTAGGGGGTTCGGATATCCGCAGAATGGAGGAATGGAGAGAAGGAAGGAAGAAAGGAAGCAGAGGAGAAAGCAGAGAAAAAAAAGACCCACTGCTATGTCTTATTGCCTTTGAAAGGCGAGGGTGGGCATGCAGCCACGCCTAGGGGCGGGCGGGGCACAACTGAGCCTGGGAGCGCACTCTGCGGGTGGGGCGGGGCGTTGACATGGCCACGCCCCCAGGGGCGAACTCAGTGTCTGGAACACACCAACACCAAGGAGCCAAAGAAAGCTGGTGGCAATTCTTCAGCTCAGCAGGTGGGGTGCAGGGGGGGGGAGCTCCGACTTCGGGGGCTCAGCACCCTTTTTTCCCTACTTCGTGCCCACGTCTCATTAGCTCCTAAGCGCTCCGCACATCAGGAGGCCACAAGTGTTCGCTGCAAAATTAATTAGAGGATACTTAAGAAGCAAAAAAAAAAAAAAAAAAAAAAAAAAATCTACTTCATTAACCAGCATCCACAATGAGCCTCCCCAGAAGCAGCAGAGCAAACGAGTTTCCTCTCAAGAGCCTGCTCCAAACAATCACAGTCATGGCCTCTTCCGGGTCATTCTGTGGCTGAGTCTGTTCTCCGAAGGAAACAGAATGATGGCAGCACCCAAGAACTGCCTAGCCTTGGAAGGGAGGTAGCTTAGTTTTCTGCCCGTCCTCTACAGGACAGAGCCAAGCCCATCTATGGAGAAACAAAGTCAGGAGCTTTTAAGGAACTGGCTCATGAGATGGATGAGAGCATGGGCAGGCTGGAGGCTGCAGGTTGGGACAAGGCCCATCCACTCAATGGAGGGTGGTCTCTTGTGCTGAAGGTCTCCTGATCACATCCACAGAATACCTTCCCAGCAACAATGTTCAAACACCTATTAGTTTTTTGTCGATGGAATAAAACACCTCCTCCTCCCCACTGCCGCCACCACCCCAAGCCAGCCTCTGAGCAGACAGGGGCTCCGTGGGACTCAGAGCCTCAACAGGAAATGGCATGTGCAAGGCTGTGCTCCATCACAGAATACTTGGTGCCTTCCATGACTGGGAACCAAAGAAACAGCCATCGAGCATCAGCTTTATTGCTACTCTCTGGGAGGCCTCAAACTTCATGCCTCCGGAGTCTCCTCCCCAAGCTGAGATGGAAGAGAATTTAAAGAGAAAAAAAAAGCTAATATCCAATAGACACTAAAATAAATTGATTTTCTACTAAAAGACAGAAGGCAACTGCTACAGTTAATAATCTGCCTCCTGTCGTGGCCTCTGTTCGTGGCCATGCAAAGCATTAATTGGTCTCATTACAAGTGCACCACAAATCAGAGTCTCTGAGAGTCCCATCTGAAAGCCCAACTCTTCTACTGTTCTTTCCCATCCTCCTGGTCCGGGTTCCTGCTTCACCTCTCTGCCATTTCCAGTGCATGCACCAGGCCCCCTGAAGACAATCACCAGTTGTCACCTGTCACTGAGAGCCTGTTAGTGACCAAGCATGTGCACTTACTTAGCTTCATCCAGGTGTATGGACACATATGAGGTGCTATATTTAGGGTCAGTGGTGACAAAGGAAGGTAGGAAAGGAGCCAGGCCTGAGGCGGCCTAAGGAATCAAGCTGCCTCCTCCAAGGGCACTAGCTTAAACAGCAAACCTAGAAGAGAACCTAATCCAGGAGGACTGCTCCTCACTGCTCTACCCAGGACAGCCACCTGCACAGGAAGCCACCACCTTTCTAAGAGGGTAAGTGTCCCCCTGAGACCTTCCTAACCTCAGGCTGAAGTACTGGATCCCAATTAAATGCTTGTTTGTTTCTTTGTTTGTTTTGGGACATGGTCTATTAATAAGCTCAGGCAGGTCTTCTCCTGCCCCATCTTCCCCAAGTATGAGAATTACAAGCATATGCCACCACGTGCAGCTGTACTCAAATATTTTAAGATGACAGATGGGGGCTGGAGAGATGGCTCAGCGGTTAAGAGCACTGACTGTTCTTCCGGAGGACCGGGGTTCAATTCCCAGCACCCACATCACAGCTCACAACTGTCTGTAGTTCCAGTTCCAGGCAAACACCAAGGCAAATATAAATAAATAAATAAATAAATAAATAAATAAATAAATAAATAAATAAGATAAATAAAGAGTAAAAAAAAAAAAAAGATGACAGATGGACAAGATGTGAATTGAATTCACGAGCACAGTGAATTCAGCACTACTGGGAACTTCTCCCAACAAAAGCAAACTTTATGGGCATGGGGGTTGTAAGAGGTCATGGGTGGGAGCCTCTTGTCTTGGGATGACCCTGATGTGGGAAGGGCAGGTAAGACAGCAGACAGGAGTGAGGTAAAGCAAGCAACAAGAGACTGCAGCTCTGTACACAGCAGCTTTATCTGAAGAGCCTTCCATTATAGGCCCAGCAAGAAGATGGAGTCCCATCTCCCAGGTGGCTTTGCAGCCCAGCATTCCATGTGTGACCAGGATGTGCTAAAACAGAGAGTAGCGGTCACACAAAGGACACCAGTCTGCTGTCCAGAAGCAGCAGCTGAGGGAGGAGAATGTGTTTTTCCAGCCCTCCCCCAGGCTATTTGCCCCTGACTGATGGCACCATCCATGCTCCTGGTAGTGAGAAGCTGGCCCATACTCTTGGGTTCTATGTAGAATCTGAGACAAATCTTACTTCTGAAAGGTGCAGCATTTAGAATGCTATAGCTTGGGGCTGGAGAGATGGCTCAGCGGTTAAGAGCACCGTCTGCTCTTCCAGAGGACCTGGGTTCGATTCCCAGCACCCACGTGGCAGCTAACAACTGTCTGTAGTTCCAGTTCCAGGCAAACAACAAGGCAAATTAATAAATAAATAAAGTTTTTTTTTTTAAAAAAAAAAGAATGCTGTAGCTTGTAAATACAAACACACACTATTTCTCAGAAATTCTACACTAAGCCTCTACAGTCATACCATCAGGAGTACGACTCAAAAGATGAAGTCCATGCAAATGTTTGTTCAAATCCGCTGGACTAACCATTGTGCTCTCCATCCTGGGTCAGAAGGAAAATTCTAGAGTACAGGGACTGTGTGTTATACACCTGTCTGTACATGCCACTGAAAAGTGTGGCCCAAATTCAGGGTGGATCTGCCTACCTCAGATAATCCAATCAAGAAGACCCCTTGCAGGTATGCCAAG
This sequence comes from Sigmodon hispidus, assembly GCA_004025045.1. NCBI lineage: Eukaryota > Metazoa > Chordata > Mammalia > Rodentia > Cricetidae > Sigmodon > Sigmodon hispidus. The sequence continues at coordinate 33,804 of PVIH01005568.1, forward strand.
CTTGAGTTTTAGTTGATTTGGATATAGTCAGTTTGACAACCAAGGTTAGCCACACACCCATGATTAAGAGGGATTACTTTGCTCTGAGTTATGTCCTTTATGACAAGGGACTGGGTAAATCCAGGGGAAGATGACCCCCAGGGGAGCAACTCAGCCTCTAGGTGTGGTGCCTCCAATTGTCACTCACAGGAGAAGAATTACCACCCTACGGTATGCTAAGTGATGATCTCAGTAGTGGCTACTGAGGACACTACACAGGCTGTGTCCAGTCTCTACTGGGCTCAGGCAGAAAGAAGAGAGTCAGGCTCCTCATGGATGACCTTCTAGCTCCAAACCCAGAGGCTCCAGGTCCCAGGCCCTATGGTAAGTCCCATCTCAGCTAGGAAGGATGCCCTAGGGTACCAGAATAACAGAGCACAGGCCAGAGGCTTCAGAGTAAAGACAACTTTGGATTGCATGGTATAAAGCAAATAGCTGGGGTGCAGGGTGGCAAATGCTGTATCAGCAGAGGGCAGAACAAACCCTTCCTGAACTTGAGGTCACTGGAGCAGTGCAGGCAGGAAGCCAGAGACCTTCTAGGTGGCTTGTGCTATCACCCTGATTCATCATCTAACAGGATTCACTTAAAATTAAAATGTATTTTTGGCCTGTAATTGCTTCTTCTCTTCCCCGATTTACAAGAAGACATGGCTCAAATGCCCCATGGCTTATTTATTACAGCCTAACCCACCAAAGAGGAACAAGTCATCATTAAGGACAGATATAATTAGGACTGAAAGAGGACTGGGAATGTTGCAGGCAAGTCTTCTCCCTGCAGAAATAGGATGCTGTGGCTGGAGAGCAGTCGCGGGCCGAGGTCCATGCAGCTCAGTCCACATAACATCTTTCTTCCTGTATACTCACTCATCAGCATCCAAGGACTCCAAGGAGATTTGGGACACCATGTTTCTGGGAGACTCTGACTTTGTTGACATCAGCCGAGTCCATTTTCATTGGCATCCATCACAAGATTCTGTAAGATGTCTTCAGGAGACCACACCTCTGTCTACCAACCTGGGTGCTGTCATCCAGGGCAGAGGTGTGGTCTCCTGAAGACATCTCACAGGGTAATGCTTTTTCTCAGTTACAGTCCCTCACTTGTTTTTCTACATGACACGCCACATCATTCTCACTCCCTCTCACTCATAACCAGAGGCTAAGAGACAGAAATCAGATATGTGATCCCGTGGCCACACTCTTCAATTCCCATCACTGAGATTCCCAAGTATCTGATTCCATCCCCCTTGGGTTCTTGTGTTTACATCTCAAGTACAATCCCAGTGGCTTCTTTTTCAAAGGCGGTTTAAATGCAGCCGGAGGAGAGCTCAGCCCAGAGGAGGATGAGCACAAGAATAAGATGAAAGATACAGCAGGAGCCAAGAGCCCCATTTTGCTAATTACAATCTTTCTGCAAAGTGCCCAGTAACTGAAATTCTCCTTAATTATTTATTACCATGGCCATCAAAAGCGCATTATCTTTCCTCATTGCCTCACAATAAAAGTAATACTGTGACGTTTAAATCTTTTCCTCTTTAGAACCCTGAGTTCTCTTCCATATTCATTGCAGTCTTCCAGAAACAATGATGAAGACATTCTTTATCAGCCGACCTATCTGAGGACAAACAGACAGACCCATCTGAGGGTAGCTGATCCAGGATGTCTGGCCAAGACTGTTCCCATATCCTGCCCCCACTAGTTTGCAGTGGTTGTCAGATGATGGCATGGGATCAGAAGTATATCTCAAACTGGATCAGTACAAGAGGCTTCTAGTACCCTAAAATCTCTCACAAGCTCTCAGCTAGCATTCATGTTCCACTGTAAAGCCAAAACTCCCTAAACCTTGAAACTTGCCTAGGCATGATCAGGAACAACAGCTAAGAATGAGGCCCAGTTCAGCTGAGAGTTGTCTTGGGGTTTCTGGTGCTGTAAAGAGACACCATGGCTAGGGCAACTCTTACAAAGGAGAAACCTTTAATTAGGCTGGCTTACATTTTCAGAGGTTCAGTCCATTATCATCATGATGCAGCGTGGTGGTGTGTAGGCAGTCATGGTACTGGAGAAAAAGCTGAGATTCCTACATCTTGACCCAAAAGCAATAGAAAGTGGTCTGAGACACTGGGCATAACTTGAGCATATATGAGATCTCAAAGCCCACCTCCACAGGAACAGAGTTCCTCCAACAAGGCCACACCCACTCCAACAAAGCCACACCTACTCCAACAAGGCCACACCTACTTCAACAAAGCCACACCTACTCCAACAAGGCCACACCTACTCCAACAAAGCCACACTTCCTAATAGTGCCATTCTCTTTGGGAGCCATTTTCTTTCAGACCACCACAGGAGTCAACCGAGTCATCTTTATCGGACCCTTGAGGCTGCAAGGCTCACTAGTGACTTCTGTGTGGTCCTGTGAAGCAACACTGGCTTATGGGATACAGCAGAAGATGGTAAGTTCATCACACCATCTATTGCGTCCTTGGTATATAGAGAGTGGAAGAGGTAAGCTTCCTAGCTCCTATAGTGGGGAATAGACATCACATCTACTCCTTGATCACTTGGAGATGAGGACTTGGAGGGAGTAATTTCAGTGTTCATAGCTGATTTTTCCAGACAATCCACTGAAATATTAGTACTTGGGGAATAGGGGAATGATTGTAAGAGCACATGTCCACTTAAGAACACTGCATCGGTGGATTTTGTTGGAGGAGGAGGAGGAAGAGACCTAGTGAGAAGGCTCAATGTTTGCTGCAAAGCCTGATAGCCTGAGTTCTGACCTGGGTCTTGTAAGGACTCCTGGCACTCCACATAGCTGAGCCCCTCGGCTCAGGTGGGATGCACCTTGCACAGAGGTACGCCCGTGGGCGTGGCTACATAAACCCTGCAGCACTTTGTTTGGAAGCACCTCCCTGGACCCATGATACATACCGGTGCATGCCCCTTCCCTTAAAAGCGACTGCGCGCATGTGCTCCGGTCCTTCTCTTCTCTGTCCCCTGACTTCTGTCTTGCTCCTCTGCCTCTTCACCCGCCTGGGACTCTTCTCTTAATTAAACTCTAGTGTGTGGCCTTGTTAGTGTGTACTTGCTCTCACGTGCGGAACTAACAGGTCTCACACGGTGAAACGATAGCGTCAGCTCCCACAAACTGTCCTCTGACTGACACATGTGTTGTGGCATGTGTGCATACACATACAAAAATTAATAGAAGTGTAAATTACCACGCAAGGAGGTAGAAAATGGGAATACCTGAAAAGCTGTCCTGTGGCAGGGCTACTATGTCCTGTGACTATGTATGGCACCTCACTTCTGTGTGAAATCAAGACCCACGTCACTATATCATGAACTTAACAATCTCCCAGGTCGCCAGCATAGGAAATGAAGCGCCCTGCTGCTGCTAGTGACTAGCTTTAAGTCACAGGACACTCCCTGTGAGGTTGCTACTGCTGGGCCTAAAGTCTCGGCTCAGAACTACCTGCTCTGTAGAAGTCACCCGTCTGTAAATCAACCTAGACTTAAACTACACATTACTAGAAATTTTATAATGCTATTAATACTTGCTGTTAAGGGACACTGAGGTCACAGAGTATGGCAGTAACTGCCTTAATCTCTAATTCAGAGAGCTGTAATTACATCACGCAACCATGTTTTGATTACCTATAAAGTGTAATTTATTGTGGACATAAGACCTAATGAATAAATGTGTTAAAACATGCTAATTCAGCTCAAGAAAACAACTACATAATCAGAATGCCACGTTGCGTCTACTAGCCTAATTAAGATGAAAGATGTCAAAGGCAGGCTTCACTGAGTCATCACCTCCTTCACATTGAGCGCTTTACTCTGCAAGCTGGCTTATTTCTTTTTTTATTATTATTATGAATAAAGAAGTCACATTTTCTATCCTTGTTGGCTTATTTCTAATTATCATTCAAAACAGCCTCCTGTAGGCTGCTACACCTTACATTTTCCTCAATAGCTCTCTGGTGCCACTAGAAATAGATCACACAGGAGGTGTTTTTCTTTACAAAATAAACAAGTACAATGGAGAGAGAGAGAGCAAATACTTTTAAATTTGGCCATAAAATGATCTTACTGATAGCTCCAGTTTTAAAAACCAGGAACTCCTGGCCCAGTGGCTAAGAGCATTGTCTGCTCTTCCAGAACCGAAGGACTGTGGTTCAATTTCCAGCATCTACATGGCAGCTCACACTATCTGTAACTTCATCTCCAAGGGATGTGATGCTCTCTTGTAGCCTTTATGGGCACCAGGCATGCAGATAATTCACACACATACATGCAGGCAGAACATAAACACACACACACACACACACATAATAAAAATTAAAATTACCTTTTCCCACTAGTTCTGCATTTTTATGGTAACACACTGTGGCTATCTGTGTCACATGTCAGAAGGTGATAGCCATTCTGAATTCTCATTTTCTTCTTATAACCCTTGTTATCTTCAGCCACAGTCTTATAGTGAGGCATGTATATGTCACCACCCCTCCTCCACATGTCACTCTGACTAGCTCAGCTGTAATTTACAATGTTTCTTCACATAGCACTGGTCAGCAGAGGTCATCTGTCATATACAGCCAGTGTCTCCTCTCTTCCCCAGGTCTGCTCAGTGACTAAAGTCCTTGGTTAAGTGTAGGGAGCTGCGTTGTACCACGCCCTAAAGGTGGCGCTGGTTTCCGCCTTCCACCTTTCTCGATGGTGAGTGCTCTCGGGAGTAAACAACTCCTTATTGGCTGTAGGCGAGGATGGTGGCTTGCTTCCGGCGCCTCGGGACCTATGGGCAATGTCTACATGGCTTACCAGGATTGGAAGCCCAGAGGGTATTTAGCCACGAGCGGACTTCCCCCTGGGGTCGTTCGTCATTGGTCATTAGTGAGAGTGAGAGTGAGTGAGAGAGTGAGTCGTTCGTCATATGTCTGAGAGTGAGAGTGAGAGTGAGAGACAAGAAGATAATTAAAGGCCCGAATAAACTGCAAAGAGAAGGATCTGGTGTTGCGTGCTCCTTGCAGGACGAGGTGGCGCGCGACAGTTAAGACTTGGGGTATATGTACCCTGCCACTCTCAGGTATTGACCCAGGCCTGTGCTGGGAAACCTTCAGAGCTACTCAGTAGGTGTTGATATAGCCAAGAGTGTCCTTAGTATAGTTCATTGGCTTTATCGATCTGACCCCCAAACTGCAGAGAAAGCCATGTCATTAAATTTTTATTTGACACCATAAACCCCTAGGCTTATAATTATTCACTTTTAATAATTTAAAACTATTTTCCATCAATTAATTTTTTTAATTCCTAAGAATCATATATTAACTGAGGAATTGCATATGTGACTATGCAGAAATGCACACATATACCCAGTAAGAGCAACACAGCATCCCAAACAAACAACAAAAAAAGGAAGTATCAAATCATCAAAAACACAGTTGCTTCCTTAAGTGATACAGGGTTTGGAAAAAGCTACTATTTTTTGAAAAAGAAACTCAACTTTATATAATACTAAGATCAAGCTAGAGCTTTTTTAATATTTACTTTCAATTTTTATTTATATGTATGTGTTGTGTACAGAGTGCATGCAGTGCCTTCTGAGACCAGAAGAGGGCGTCATATCCCCTAGAGCTGGAGTTAGGGGCAGTCGTGAGCCACCCTGTATGGATGGGGGTGATGGAGGTGATGGCAGCCAAACTCAGACCCTCTAGAAAAACACCAAGCAATCTTAACTACAACGCCATCTTTGCAGCCCCTCTTTTTAAAAAGATTTTTTTCCCATGTGACCAAGTAAATTTGAAGAAATTGCCAATCAGCATCTCAGCAACTGCCTACAATTACTTTGCCAGTCAATTTATATTTCTATGTGGCAAGCCCGGCAGTTACTTTAAAAAGGAACATGATGAGATACTTTTTAGTTAAGAATTATTTAACAAATAAATAGTCTTAACAGGGCACTCTGTAAAGCTGTGCACTTGATTGAGCTGAGAGGCTGAAACAAACCTTACCGTGTGTGTGTGTGTGTGTGTGTGTGTGTGTGTGTGTGTGTGTGTGTGTGTGAATGAGATAAAGGGGCGGGGCACAAAGAATGAGTGACAGCTGAACTTCAGTCACATGACAGCCTGCTGTTCGCAATAGAATGTTGTAGCATGAACTCTCGCCACCCTGAAACACACTCATGCCTTTAAGCCTTCTATGGAGGATTTCCCCCGCCTCTTGCTGAGAGAACATTTCTCATGGCCACCCTCAAGTTATAACCAATGTAGAGGGACAACCTGAGACTTGCTACAACGACACACAGGCTCAGTCAGTCATCTACTCTCCAAGTGCATGAACCATCTGCCAGACTTGAAATTCTACTTTGATTTGATGACACCATTAAAACCCTTAAGATAGGGGGTCATTCGGGGCTGGAGAGATGGCTCAGCGGTTAAGAGCACCGTCTGCTCTTCCAGAGGACCCGGGTTCAATTCCCAGCACCCACATGGCAGCTAACAACTGTCTGTAGTGCCAGTTCCAGGCAAACACCAAGGCAAATAAATAAATAAATAAATAAATAAATAAATAAAGCAAAAAAAAAAAAAAAAGATAGGGGTCATTCATATCCCACCCCTCAAGCCCCAGCCTCTGCTAAGGGCAATGGCCAGGGGATGTGCCTCAGGGTCACGAACAGTACCCGGAATCACAGTAATGGAGTCTCCAGCTCCTCCTTTATTTCTCCCTTAAGCTCTTCCTGTGTGGTAACAAGTCACTAAAATCTCGAGTTCTCTATTCTTGTTTAGAAACGTAAACCAGAAGGAGCAGCTTGTGGGTATCTGCATTTTTTAAAGTGGGAGGCTTTTCCTCCAAGTGCACTGTAAACAATAACCTTGAACAGTCATTGTGGTCAGGAAAACTTGTTCATAATCCTGGAGGAAGGAAGTAGAGGAGGAAGGAGCAAGAGGAATTCCAGGGACTGGGGGAGGGAGGAAGAGAGGGAGGGAGGGAGGGAGAGAGGGAGGGACTCACCTACCAGTTACCAGGGTTTTTGTCTTTAGTTGACAGGTGAAGCTGTTTTCATTTATCTTGTACAATATGAGGCATTAAAGTCCATATTCATCATGGGACAGATAAATCATATGAAAGTTGGGTGTTTTTTTCTAAATTAAAGCTATATAATTTATAATACTTTTTTTTTTTAACATAGAGGTGAGTTCATGTCTCAGCCTGTTAAACAGAGCAAAGCAACTTAAACATACTATCAAAACAATTTAACTGGTCTAAGTTATCGTTATAACTGCTTATATGTCTGTTAAAAACTTTTATCAATTGACATGTTTAGACTGAATGTCCTGGTTAGATGTTTGTTAACTTGACACTCCACGTTGGAGTTATCTGGAGAGGGGAAGCTCAGCTGAGAACCTCAGATTGCCTATGGACAAGGGAAAGATCCACGACTGATACGGGAGGGCCTGGGGATGGTGCTCCCACCCCCTCGGCAGATGAGCAAGCCAGTGAGCAGCACTCGTCCGTGGGCTCTGCTTCATTTCCTGTCTTGACTTTCTTTTACAGTAGGCTGTATTCAGTAAGCCTGAGTTGCTTTTGGTCATGGCCTTGGTCATAGCAATAGAATGAGACTAAATCAGTAGTCTACAAGACACTCCACTGGGGACATTGTGTGTGTGTGGGGGGGTGCTTTTCTCACAGAAGTGTGACTCTGAATCAGTTCTACTATATTACGAGCTAGGCTAAGTCAACCTGAACAAAAGATGTTTGGGGATCTTTTTTTAAAAAAAAATATTTATGTTTATTTTATGTGAATTGGTGTTTTGCCTGCGTGCACAACTGTGTAAGGGTGTCAGATTCTGGAATTACAGACAGTTGTTAGCTGCCATATGGATGCTGGGAATCGAACTCAGGTCCTCCAGAAGAAGAGTCAGTGCTCTTAACCGCTAAGCCATCTCTCCAGCCCCGGGGAATCTTTTTTAAATTAGTAACATGACTCTAAACATTTTCCTTGCTTATAAAGTGATGCACATTACCAAATCATATTTTGGTTTTCTATACAGTATCTGGTAGCTGTAATAAATATACAAAAAACTTTAAACTCAACCTACTGACAGCAACAGGGTCTTTATAATACTTGGGAAACTGGGAAAAGAGGGGACTAGGTATCATTCACTTAAGGGACAGCCACCAAAATGTCTATTTACATGTCTGAGTCAAAAGGTCTTTTTGTCAGGATTCAAACACTAGGAGTCTGAAAACAGAATCAAACTGGGCACCCTCCTTGTTTATCTCCACCTCACACTCCTGACACTTTGCCTAAGCTGTATTTGTTAGGGTTTCGGGGTACATACAGTACCATACAGTCCTGTTGCAAGGGAACACACTGTCCCTATACATCTTATATCTAAAATAAAATGCTCTGTGGGCTGGTGTGGTGATATGTTACATTTTAATAAAACCTGGAATATCAAGAGATCAACACACAGTCAAACACTAGGCAGACAGCTCAGGAATTTCTTGATCTTTGAGTACAAATCCAAACAACTGGGCCGCAATAGCACACACTTTTAATCCCAGCACAGGGAAAGCCAGGAGTGGTAACCTATGCCCTTAATCCCATAACTCCAGAGACAGAGATCTTTCTGAGTTTCTGTGAGTTCAAGGCTGACTACCAAATGGAGTAGCTCCCACCTTTAATCCTAACCTGGATGGCATACAGCTGGCAAGAAGGGCATTTAAGGAGACAACACAGAGCAGAAGTGACCAGGAAATTGCAAGATAGCTGGGTGGGAATTGACTGTGGTGTTTCCTCTCTCTGATATTTCAGCCTTTCCCCGATATCTGGCTCTGAGTCTCTTTCAGAACAATCCGAATTTATGCTACAGGCTGGGGGGGAAGTTCAGTTGGTAATGTTCAGCTGCCTGCCAGGCAAGCCTGAGGTTCTGAGTTTGGTCCCTGGTATCCATTAAAAAGCTAGCCATCATAGTACATGACTATAACCCTAGCTTGGGGGGGGGGGAGGGCAGAGAAAGGAGGTCACTGACCAGCCAGTCTAGCCAATAAAAAGTATTGAAGAAAACATCTAACACTGACCATTGGCTTCATGGGCATGAACACACACATCCAAACTTAATAAAACAAAAATAAATAAACAAAAGGCCTTCAACATCAATCTTGTGGCAAACAGGAACAGGAAAGCTTTAGACCAGGTCTGGCTCTGATTTGGCCAATGTGGGTGTCAACACTGACATGCAGAAGCTTATGCTGGATGCCTGGAGAAGGCTTATCCAGTCAGCTGCCAGCAAAGCAGTGACTGCCTCCACTCACTATGAAAGTGTGCAAAAGACACTGTGAAGAAGGCCAAGGCCCCAGACAGGAAGGCACAGGCCTAGAATGTAAATTGGAAGAAAGCTCCCAGGGAGGCAGCAGGGTTGCCAAACAAAATGCAAATGTCTTAGCTTCCTTCCCTGCCACACTTGGAGAGGAAAGGGCTTATTTGGTTTACATGTCTCCATCACAGACTGTTGTGCCCGAGTTCGGATCCCCAAAGAGATCACCAAAGACTGGAGAAATCCAGCAAGGTTTACTGATGTAAATACAAGCCATGGCAGGGAACCCAGGCCAGCTCTTGCCATAGCAAGATCAGGAGGGGCTCCTGAGGGGAGCTTAACAGCCACTTTTAAAGGGAAAAACCACAATTTGGGGTCACTCTAGTACAAGGTTGTGTGCTGACAGCTAATCTGGGGGAATTTCTCCTTGAATCTGGGCCCAGGAATGATGGTGGTGTATTTTGACTAGAGCATTTGGTGGTCAGATAGCAGGGTCAGGGTGGTATGGATTCTGCAGTCGGAACTGAGGTCATGCTGACTCTCTGTGAACAGCAGTTTCTAGCAATAGTCTCTGGGAACTGGGTGAGATACTCTTTCTTAGGGCACTGTCTGCTTTAGTTCTGCATAGTTCTCTAAAATGGCAGACTCCTTTTAGTCCTGGACCCCACCTGGATCATCCAGGTGTCCAGCTCATTCTCTCCTAGAACTGGACAAGCCCCTGCCAGGAATGTGGAACTGAACTCTATTTTATCTCTATGGCTACCAGAATACAAAATGGCATTTCTTGAGCTGAGTTTACCCTCTTCACAGACCTCCATGGGGAGAAGTCAGGGCAGGAATTTAAGCAGGAGCAGAGGCAGGAACCATGGAGAGACTAACTTGCTTGTTCCCCGGCTTGCACTCTGCCAGCCTTCTTATGCAGCCCAGGTCCATATGCTCAGGGATGGTGCTACCCACCCACCTACCATGGGTACACCCATCAATATCAATCATCAATCAAGAAAGTGACACATAGAGTTGTCCACAGGCCAGTCTGATGGAGACAGTTTCTTGACTGATGCTCCTTCTTCTCAGATGACTCCAGCTTGTATCAAAGTTGGAAAAAAAAAAAAGGCACCCAGTGTAAAAATTAGGATGAAAATGGTGAGCAGAACTACTTTTGGTCTGTGCATAGCATGCACAGGTTGTGGCTGAGGCAGACAGACCAGCCACGGATTTGTTGCAATAAAACAGTTGCAGAGAAATGTGTGTCTGGATGAAAGACAATTAAGGGCCCCAAACCCTTGAGAGGGAAATTATGGTCGAGCATCCCTGCAACACAGAAATCAGCGCAGGATGCCGTAGGCTTCTTTATTGATAGGAATATGGCCCACGACCCCCACTCCCCACAGCACATATCTGAAACAAGTAGTATGCTACCCCTACACTGTCCTATCCTACCCACAAATGTCTATAGCTATGGCCTGGATGTACTTTGTGGGGGTCTCAGTTCTCTCCTTCCATAATGGGTGCTGGAGACCAAATTCAAGTTGTCCGGTTTGTACACCAGAGTTTTTACTCAGTGAGCATCTCATTGCTAGAGTCTTGCTATGTATCTCCCTGGCTGGTCTGGAGCCCATTATGTAGAGGGCCTTTGGAAGCTCTGGAAGCTTTGCCCTCAGAAGAGAATTAATTCTCAGTAGAAGGTTATTATGAAAGCCTGAATCCTGCCCCACCATGTTCTGTGACTTCCTGAACCCAGATGTAACCCTCACTCCTACAATGCTCCCCACTGAGACCATGCACATGATGTGAGCAAGTTGAGGATCCTCACAGAGCTGAAGGAATGACCTCGAACCTCAGACCAGCAGCTAAACAAGATTCTTTTCTTCAGGAGCACCCTGTCTCCCCTTATACTGTACTAATACACCCATGGCAATTGATACACCCATGGCATTTAATACACCCATGGCATTTAATGCACACATGCACACAACACCCTGACTTAAACCATCCTTGGAATTCATCACACTCATTTTATTCTTAGTTGTTTCAGACTAACAATATGACCTGTCACACTCTCTTGTGAAGTATGGCAGCAGCAGTGAGCTCACACATGCCATCATGAAGGAAGACACCACTCTATGGTGTGTGCATGGCATTTTACATTCTATCACATCCGCACAGTGCTCATGTGTGCAGTCAACAGTCTGATACAAAGCTGGCTTTGTGTTAGATAATTTCATGTGATTGTAATGAGTACATCTAAAGAGACTCAGCTTAGCTATGATGTTCCCTGATATACAGTTCTCAATGGGCTTTTTGATACAGAGCCATAGCATAAGCCACAACACACACACACACACACACACACACGCACGCACGCACGCACGCACGCACGCACGCACGCACGCACGCACGCACGCACGCACGCACACAGAGTATCGATCATCAAATCCTCTGCAGACATATAACAGAGCCCACAGTTCTCTGAATGGATGGAGGAGCTAAAAAACACCACAAGGAACAGTTATAAAGATTCTAGCAGCCTTTATTACAACAGTGTGGGGAGTATTTCATCCAATACTCAGCAACGTTAACCCATCATCTTCTATAAAACAGGAAGCTCACATACCTCCGTAGCAACTCTCCCCAGAGCACTGGTCAGTGTCCAGACTTCACATCACCCCAATAACATGTGATCTTTTCCCAACAGATGTGTGGCATAAAGCTTACTGTTTTGTACACACATCAGAACATGCCTCACAATTAAACATTTTATTACAGAACTCTGCGACATCCAGACTTACTCATGCTTAGTATCAGCCAGTTATACCAAATACCGTAAAATACAAAATGATAGGAAATATAAACATCAATTTGTATTTCAAGTTTATAACATTTTATTTACAAAAAAAAAATAGGCTGGGAAGGCCAGTGGTCCATCCCACATTCCTTCCTGGAGGAACCACTTTGCATCACGTGTTTCTTTAGAAGTTCCTAAAGTTGCAATGAACTCCTTCAGAGTTGTGCTCGGATGGGAAGGAGAGGAAGTGGGAGGGGAAGAAGGGGCCCCAAACAGTCACTGGATAAATGGCTTTACTGGAAAGACTGCCCCGGCCCCACGCACTGGTGTGAAAGCTCAGGGCTCGCACACCCATAACACACTGCTATTTACAGGAGCCGTGGCTGCTCTGGGTTCTGAAGGACACTTATCCCCAACGTGGTTGACACTCAAGGCGGACACTAGGACATGACTCCGAAGACTGGGTTGTGGCGGCAGATGCTGGGACCGTATTCCTCGTAATCCTTCTTGGTGTGGCAGACCTGAAAGAACTCGGGCTGTGGGAGGAGCAGCAGGAGGGAGATGATGAGCAGGAGGGAACAGAAAAACATTGGGCAAAAGGGTGGGCCTGTCCTCATCCAGGGGTCCCTCTGCCAACCACAGACCAGACAGGAAGGTCATTTCACTTTTGAAAATTCACTCAGCAATTCCCAGCACTGGAAGACAACAAATTTACTCAGTTTCTACTAGTTATTATCCATATTGGTTAACCTGAACTAAAAAGAGCTGCTAACAAACTCAAGCGGGAAATACTAATAATAAAATAAGCACTTGGAAAGGAGCCAAGGTGGTGCTGGGAGATGGTCCGACTGGTACATGCCTGTCACAAAAACCAGAACCCAAGCTCATCCGGGACCCTTAGGGAAAGCCAGGTGTGCTAGTGTGCACCTTTAATCCTAGGGGAAACCGAGACAGGTGGAGCCCTCTAGACCCCTGGCCAGTCAGGCTAGGCTAGTTTGTAAACCAGGTCCTAGAAAGAAAGCCTGTCTCAAAAAAACAAAGTGCAAAGGTGAAGAAGATATCCAACATTTCCCTCTGACCTCCTCAAACAACCCGCACACCTGTGCAGATACATGCACATGCCCATGCACAAGTGAGCACACACACAAGCCAGGATGCCAGATTACTTTGAGACTCGCACACCCATGTTTATCTGTAACCCACAATTAGCAGGGTGCTTGTGAATGAAATGCACAATTTAAATGATAACTAAAATATTTTTACATCAACAGAATTTATTTTGTCTGTTTAAAGCCGTGCAAACAGAACACATGCCATTTCGTTTATATAGTTAGTATTTATTCAAACTCACAGAGAGACTCACAAATGACAACAGAACAGTCTAGAAAAGGACTTACAGTTGAGGCCAGCATGGAGCCTCCAAACCACACGGCATAGCGCTGCATGTGGTGTGTTATCACCTGCACCTCCACAGGCTTAGGCTGCAAAAGAAAGCCACTGCCTTTAGTGTGAGCAGTACACCCTACTGACCTGCATGCCAGATGACAGACAATGGCCTCCTCCAGTGACAGCCCCGGGAGATTTAGTAGGAAGTGCTCCTGCCCAGCTGAGACCCTCTCTCCCAGTACTGAAACGCACAATTAACCTAACTGATGGCTTTACATGGTCAATAACATCAAACCAGATGGTTCAGCAAGGTCAATAATAAAGTGAACCCCCAAACACTACAACAAAATAAATCGCAACAGGGTGCCTAACTGCAGAGGGCTCTTTGCTCCCACTTCCCTACCAATGTCCATCTCAGGGAGATGCCCAGGAGGCATTCCAGTGACTAAGATGTGATGGGCACAGCCTAGCTCCCTGCATGCATCAGTTTTCTCACTTTAATGAGAACATTTCATCGCCATCAATTCACCTTGTTTCTGTATCACCCTGGTCACATACACACCCATGCCTGATCTTGCAAAAGAAGGTATGAGTGCTCTTAAAGGCGTCCTCCAGTGAATACAGAAATCTGACTCCAGCTGTCCCGTCTGACGTGCTGGAGGACAGTGGGCCCACACACAGTCCCTACCTTTATCCTGCCCCTGCTGAGCTCTTCACTCAGCTTTAACCTGGCGTCCACCACTCTCTTCAAGTCTCTCTGTAGACGACGTCCAAAATCTCTGAACATGGTGGAGCCTCCAGAAAGAACGATGTTCTGAAAGACAAAGCCTTGGGTGAGACCAGCCTGCCTCTGGTGGTCCAGTAATTGCTCCACGGCAGGCCTGCTTGTGTAACTGACGCTGAAGCCCTTGCTTCTCTCAGTCTCACAGGGATGCCAGAGGCAGCCCCCTCACACCGCTCCCTACTTCCCTGAGGTCAGCAAAGTGTCAACAAAAATTCCTGGAGAGGAACTGTGTCTGCAGAGACGGATTAGAACTGTAGTGATGGAGAGAGGGCAGCTCCAGAGGCAGGTCATCTATCCCAGGCCAGCTCTGGCCCTCGAATAGCCCACCTTACCCACCTCTGTGTCACAGCGAACACCCCGTGATGGATGGCTAAGACCCTTTTGTGAGCTACTAACTCAGAAGAGCCCTAGCTCCCACCAAACCAAAAGACAGCCATCAGATAGCGTCTGAAGGAGGCCTAAGCAAAAGCCCCATCTTGCTGTATCTACCTCCCTCAGACACCCACCAATGTAGTTTAAACACGCCTTGATTTGTGACTTTCTTTGTTCTGTAAAACTATGAATCTGCTTTCATGTTGGAACACGGAATTTGGGCTGCATTTCTGGGCTATAACCACTCAAATTGAGCTCCAGAATAGTCTTATTTCCTTTAAGGTGAAAGCTGTCTTTTTTTCATCTCTAAGCGGTATCAGAGACAGCCTGGGCTGAATCTTTCTGTGACGTCTTCTTCCTTCCTCAGAGACCTATGAAAAGGGGACTCTGTTCCTGCTTCATGAGGCGCTTCTCCTCAGAGCTCTACATGCCGTCTGTCTGTGGAGCTGAAGCCTCAACTCCTCAGAGTCCCCCAGCATGTCTGTCTACTCGGATATTAATAGCTAGCCCCCCCCTTGAATCTGTCACCCGAGGTCTTTCACTAGTCCAAAGTCAAATGTCATATTTCTTTTCCTTATGAGCATGCCCCAGCCATTCCTCTTAGTACTCTCCTCCATTTTTTTTTTTAAATTTTTTTTGATTTATTTATTTATTATGCATACAGTTTTTTTACAGAAGAGGGCGCCAGACCTCATCATAGATGGTTGTGAGCCACCATGTGGTTTTGCTGGGAATTGAACTCAGGACCTCTGGAAGAACAGTCAGTGCTCTTAACCACTGAGCCATCTCCCCAGCCCTACTCTCCTCCATTTTGAGCAACTGAAAGCACTCAGTTCTTCTTCTCTATGCCCCTCCCCAGCCCTCCCCCTCCAAGGCCCCAGGCAGAACCCTCACCAGAGCCAAGAAACCAGAAACATAGGCTCTGGACAGATCACTAACATTGATCTTCAACTGTTTTGCCTTCCGTTCACACTGGAACCCCTTCAGAGGGGCAGCATGGAAAGAAACCATGCTCGGATAACCTGGGAAAAAAACATTTTCAAATGAGTCCTGCCTCTTTCCACAGCCCATGAGCTCTCCAGCCGCTGTCATGTGACTGCCTCAGATGTCTGCTGGGCGAGGAAGGGCGAGAATCATTAAACCATCCGGCTGTTACAGTGAAAGATAACAGCTCTATTCTCTCAGGCTACAGAATATTATTTAGGACAATGAAAGTGAAATTGCCCTCATTTAACTTTCTGACAGAAAATATCATTTGAGAAAACTAGAAAGAAAATAAAAATCATCCTTCAAGGAGCCGTGAGTCCCCAACCTTGCCTTCTGGGATGCCTTGCATAGCTGGAGGGCCTCTGCAGCCAGGCATTCTCTCAGCCAGCAAACCCCTCACAAGTTTATGGGGAAGGGATGTCATACAGGCCCAGGTCAGAGAGCCCAGGTAATAGTAGGTTACTATACCAGTAAGAGTCGACCAAGCTGAGGGCCACAGCAGGGATGGGATTTGCAGAGTAGGCGGCAGAGACAGATGTAGAGAGGATAACTATGTGATGCTACCTCAGATCTGCTCATCTGCACTGGGACCTACTCCAGTTCCAACATGATGTTTGTAGAAATTCCCCTTCTAATAACCTACCTATAGGCTTGGGAAAGCCTACAAGAAGCCCTCACTGTTCCAAGAGCTAAACTGAAGACCTTCAGGGACAACACATGAACACGCCATGACGGGACTGAACCACCAGCCGTGAGAAACCACACTTGAGTGGGCACTGTAGTCCCCAGTCAATGTCTTTGGGAGGGTCCTGGAGGGGCTTGTAGGTCAGATGTGACCAACTTCTGAGGTGAACCTTCCAGAGCTCCCTGGTATGGAGAGGTCTTCAAGGCCACACTCTGACCAGCCCTGGAGCTTCCCCCAGCTCTTCCGTCAACAGAAGAACTACATTAAGCATGTGGTCCCTTTCTCATGAAGCCCACCCAATAACAGGTATGTTGGGCAAAGCAAACCACAAGTGTGTCATTGTCCTCGCCTGGACTTCTTAAAGCTCCTGGTACTGGAAGCTGTGAGAGCCTGGGAGCAAGGGAAAGCTGCGGCTGAGCCCTTTCTTAGACAGGTCATCTAGAGTCCTCACCACCCAGACTCCAGCTCTCCTACGCACAAGCTCCTTCCTGGTGACTGGTTATGTCTGGACTCCCCAGGTCAGTATCTTCTGTTGCCATGTGGAGAAACCCTCAGGAACAAAGTGTGACTGCCAGAGACCAGACTCATCAGCACAGTTATGGCATGCTTGGGGTGGCTTGGCTACAGCATTTACGTAAAGTGTCGCCAAAAGGTGTGACAAGTAGCAATGTTAAAGAATGAGTGTGCTCTGGCCCAGGTCCACTCAGGCATGGACCTTACCCCCACATAGCTGTTAGTAAACTTTAAAAGAGTTCTTGGCATTCACGTCCTTTGGGAAAGCCTCAAGTGGCCACTGGTACCTCCCTCTAACCGACACAAGCCATTTATACCCAGAGCAATAGATGCTGGATTCTGTTCAGTCAAGAAGTAACTGAGGGCTACGGATGGATACTCAACTGTAGGCTTCTAAGGCACTCCAGATGGTTTTCTATTTTTTTTGTTTTCTAACCACTGTAAGTAAGCCCTTCTTGAAACCTTTCAAATTTCACTTCCCACCGCCTGTCAATATCCTGGGACCGGGACATGTCAGAGGCCTCACACCCTCCTGAGGAGCCTGGGCCCTGCTGAGTTCTTACCTCTATATGGAGAGAAGATACCCGGTACCAGGTGCTTCTGTGGTTGTCACAGAAAGTCATTATTCCTGAACAGCCAAAACAAGGTGCCCACATTAAATTCCAACACTAGCACGCAGTGCATCTCACAAAGACTTCCCTGTCCTACCCTCAAAACTGTGGGCTTTGTTCCTCTAAGAGAGCACGCCTATGCCTCTCCCTTCCACACCAGACACTGCAGGAGAGTTCTCACAGGCTCAGTACTCTTCTGTCTATATACAACCAAAGGACGTTTTTCATGCTAAGCAGGCCACTGCCAAGACAGGAAAGGTGTGACTGAGGAGGTTTCTAAAGAAGAATGTCCCCAGTCCCAGTGTCAAGAAAAGCTGGCCCCTGAGCGACACTGGCAGTAGTACAGCAGCCCCACTTCTAACAGGCCTTGTGACTTCCCTCCCAGAACCAGCTTCCTTCTTCCCTGGCTGCCAGAAGGCTCAGCTGTGTGGACTGTGATGACATCTACCCACTGCCCTTGGCCTGCTGTCCGCGCTCTCTTCATCCTGATTCTGGCCAGTTCCTTCCTTTCTACTGGATAAGTGTCCCCGACAGTGCCACACTCCATGCACTAACGGGAGGCCAGCCAGCAGGGAAGGAAGGTGTGCATATTAGGGCCAGGCAAACCAAACACAGACACAGAATTACCTTCATGCAGAATAAGGATGGGTAATCAGACTAGCGTTCACAAAAGAGGCTTAGTCCACGGGCAGCAGAGGGCTGCTGAAGGAGAGAATCAGTCTTAGCCAGGGATAAACCCCTTAACCGGTCACCCAATACCAAGTCAGTCCTGAAATCAGCGTATACATACAAGCAACACTCAATGCACTGAGCAAGTTGTATCTTTACATTTATGTATGGGGGGAGAGGGAGGGAGGGAGAGAGAGAGAGAAAGAGACAGAATGCATGCATAACAATAACATTTAAAGATAAAAAGGCCATAAACTTGAAAGGGAATTAGGAAAAGAACAAACAAACATAGGATGAGTTGGAGAGAAGCAAAGGAAGTGAGGAAATAATACAATTATATTTTAATTTTAATAATGAAAAATAAATTTTAAAAAATTAAAGACTGTCTAGTCCTCCAAGAGAATACCTTTCTCCCTTCTCTGCATCAAGCCTCAGAGCCTGAGCACTGTGAGAGGCAGAGGCACAGCCTCTTCCCGCACCCAACACCATCACTGGACAAAAGCGCTAAACAACACTTGAAATGGCACTGAGCAGACCCCAGGCCAATGGCAACACAACCCAGCTTGGAAAAGGGCTTCAGTCCTCTACATCTAGACATTCTTAAAGGAGCCTATGACCTTGAAAGTTTTTAAAATATTTTTTAAAAATCACATTTTAAGATAGAAGCTTTCTGTTCTTCTAAAGAAAACATTCAGAAAAATAATATTTTGGAAATGATAATAGTAGTTACTTCAGATTTTCCAAGAAAAGAACTGTGCTTGTTTTTTACATGTTAAAAAAAAAATAAAAGACTGGGCTGGGGTGCTGTGCGACTGTGCTCTTGTACACTGTAAATATCTGTCATTCTAAATACTGGCCTAATAAAATGCTGATTGGTCAGAAGGTAAGCAGACAGGATGTACAGGCAGGCAGGGTGACCAGACAAGGAGAATTATGGGAAGAGGAAGAGCAGAGTCACCTGCCAGATGCAGAAAAAGGAAGATGACAATGCTGCACTAAAGAAAAGGTACCAAGGCACGTGGATAAACATGGATAAGAATCTTGAGTTAGTTTAAGAGTTAGCAAATAATAGTGCCTGAATCATAAGCCATAATCAGTGATTATTTAGGACTAAGTGGCTGCAGGACCAGATGGGTTGGGGAAATGGCACCCCTCACTTGCCACATATATGTGAGGACCTGAATTTGAATCCTTTGATTCCTCATTAAGATGGTGGTGTGGGTCTGTAATCCCAGCCTCCTAAAATGAGGTGGGAGATGCTGACAGGAGGCTACTTAGAGATCACAGGGAAGCCATGCAGTGACAGTGGACGGCGGCGAGGACTGACACCCGAGGTTGTCTGCTAACCAGAGACACACCTGTACTCACACCCCCAGTCTCCCACACACACGATGGGGGGTTGTTTTTGTTTTTAAGTAAAAGCAAGGTTTAGTTTTCACCAGGAAGCAGATATGGCAGCTTCCAAGTGAGCAGGAGACAGATGTGAGAGCTGTGAAGCCTGGGTTTCCAGGGCAGAGAGGGACCCTGTGAGATGTCACACTGTCCCTTAGGTGTCCCAGAGAATGCTGTAGCAGCATACATAGGGGCCTGTCAACATCCCCTGAAGAAGAGCTGACGGCCCATGGTCACAGCGCCTATTTGCCATCTGAAATTTGTACTTCCTCGCTCAAAGACATTGCATGAGCCGCGTATTCATGGTTCAGCACAGTGATCACACTCACAACATGGAGGTCAGCACAGGCTCAAAGAGGG
The DNA here is from genome assembly GCA_004025045.1 of Sigmodon hispidus. Lineage (NCBI taxonomy): Eukaryota > Metazoa > Chordata > Mammalia > Rodentia > Cricetidae > Sigmodon > Sigmodon hispidus. Next base: position 53,707 of record PVIH01005568.1, read on the forward strand.
TTAAAATAATAATAACCACCACACTGTGTGACAAAAACTGCAAACAACGGCATGAATACAGGCAAGACACGGGCAGCCTCAGCCTTTAATTTAAGCCCCATCCTGGTCTTAGAAAGTACTAGGCAAATGTTAAGACATAAACAGTAAAAATGAAGTGGGCATAGAGAGATATCTAGTTGACAAACTATCATGTGTAAACGTGTATGTAGATATTACAGCAGCAGTGAATCTTGGAAAAATGAAGCCCCTGAAAGACGCGAACAGAGGGTGAAGACAACAATGAGTCACCTGAGAAGTGCCACTTTTTGAGAGCCCACAGGTTGTCCTGACACCCCCTACACACACCCACACCCCACCCCCGCTGAGCCCTCCCCATTGCCCACCCTGTGAGCAGGCCATCTGGATCTGACAGTCCTGCAGGCTTCTTTGTGAGGTCACTTTGCTGAGACAGAAAGTTGATCAACAGAGAACGGGACTTAAAATGCAAGTCAGTTCACATTAAAAACCTTGGCGCAGCCCCTGAACTTGATGGCAATTCTACCATCGGCACAAAGGCTTATTATTGGCGGTTTTTCTGCATATGGCCTGGTAATGATCTCAACAGTTCATCACTATCAAGCTAGTTATCCAAAGCACACTGAAGGAGAGATTGATCACTAGGAAACTTCTAAAGAGCAGTTTGCCCAACACACTCTGGCTTCAGAGACCAACCACAATCATCACAGTGATACTTCACACCCAGAACGACCATCCATTTTTTTCAAGAAAATGTCTTTTCATGGACTGGGGATGATACTCTGGGTAGAGAGCCTGTCTTAGCATGCATAAGGCCCAGGAGCTAAACCCCAACAACAACAGAAATTCCTATTCACTTAAAAAGAAAAGGTCACTGTTGACAGCCAGTTTAATACACTTAAATACTACATTCATAGAAAAGAGCAAATATTAAGCAGCGAGTTAATGTGATAACCTCTCTGGTTCCCTCCAGTGTCTTGTTATATAGCTCCTGTTCAGAGACTATAGGCATATCCTACATGAATGTGTTAGAACATTTTGTATTTGAGCACATTTTCTATTTAGAAACAGCATCAACTTAGCACAAGTGACATGCCCTGTTGTGTAGGGATCTTTCGGGAACATTGGGTCAGTCACTTCCCTCCAACCATCATGACCTTTTTAGCCCCTAAGATCATCATCAAGTTTCTCCTAAACACTGTAGAGATCCAGATGGATCTCTGCCGCCCTCCAGTGGTGGGATTAAAGGTGTGGGTCAGCACTCCCTGACTTTATGGCTTGGCTCTGTGGGTGACTCTGTTCTCTGATATTCCAGGCTTCTTTGATTAAATATACAATATGCCACCGAATGTGTTCTTATTAAAAATGCTGCCATCATACAGCTGCCATCTTCATAGCTGCAATACTGTTCTTTTCCTGCCTTGTTACTCAGCCTTCCAACAACTTCTACAGCATTCTCCTTCCAGTCCGAGATCCAGTCCTATTTTACAATTACTTGTCATGTCTCTGCAATGGATTTCCTAATTTAAAAAAAAAAATCACTAAGGTATAAAATAAATGTTCATCAGAATACTTCTGAAGAGTTGTAAGATCTTGGGTTGCCTCTGGCCGTGGAACTCACCTGGCTTCTCTGAAGCCTCAGAGAGGAAGCATTACACAGACTACATGCAATGCTGACCTTAACCATCACCAGAGGTGCCAGTCACTCCCTGGGAAAGAGCAACAGCGGCAGCCACACATCACTCTCACCTTACAGCAGACAAACGAGTTAACTCAAAACAGACCATGAACCTAGATACAAGAGCTAAAGACACAGAATTTCTAAAACCAATTAATGATATATAAATGTATATATTTCTAAGGCTTTAAAATATGAGGGTAAATTAAATATTTATATAGTACATAAAAGACAAAAAAATAAACTGAACCTTAGGAACTCAACATTTCTGTTCTCATTCAAAATATGTAACTAAGAAAATTAAAGCAATTCACAGACTACAGAAAAAAATTATCTGCAACACACACACACACCTGACTAAACATTATAGAAAGAACATTTCTAACTCAATAATAAACTAATCAGTAAAACATGGGTTGAAGATCAAGCACTCATCTTCCCAGGAGAGTCCTCCCCTGCCATCCCCTGGAGTCTGCTCCGTAAGCCCTTCCCACACTACCTGAGGACACAGAGCCCTGAGCGGCCTACTTTTGGGTCAATTTGACAGAGGCTAGAGTCATTTGCGACCAGGAAACCTCAACTGAAAAAACACCCTGACCAAGCTGGCCTGTGGGCACACCTGTGGTGCATTTTCTCCATTGATGATTGATGTGGGAAGGCCCAGCTCGCTGTGGGCGGTGCCACCCTGTGCTGGTGGTCCTGGGTGCTGTAAGAATGCAGACTGAGCAAGCTAAGGAGAGCAAGTCAGAAAGCAGCATTCCTCTCCAGCCTTGGCTTCAGTTCCTGGTGACAGGAGTGTGACCTGACTGTTGTAAAATGAAATAATCCCTTTCTTCCACAAGCTGGTTTTGTTTGTCATGGTTTACCACGACAGAAACCTGACCAAAACAAGCCCTACCTTAAAAGGGTCAGCTCTCCCTTGTTCCACTTTCCCCCTGGGGTCTTACAGAGAGGGTCACTCCCTCAGCTGCTGGCCCACTCTCCCAACAGCACCATCCACACAGTGCCCGGGATTTTGTCCCCATTCAAATCGAAGGTAATTCTACAGTTTCTATATGATTACCAGCAGATAGCAGGTCCTCTAATCGCCAATGAGGGAACCAACCTCAGAGGACTAGGGCAGCACCCCCACCTTCCCCCTCCCCCCTCACATCTTCCTCACCCCCACACACACTTCAGGGCCTTCCTTAACTTATACATCCCTTGGCCAGAGCTCAGCTCCTGCCCTGGACCCTCAACAAACCAGCCTCAACTGAAGGGGCCCCCTTTCCCCTTCATTGTCATAACACATAATCTTCATTAGAGTCTTAAAATCAAAAGTAAAACTCAACATTACATTCAGTGGAAGTCAAAACAAATCTGAGTTATTACATTCACGGCACAGAAATTCCCCTCTCCTCCATTAATTCAGCTAATTCAATTTATATGAGTGTCCTATCAGATAAGATAACTGTAGCATTTTCTCGGAACTAAATCTAAGCTGATCTTATATTGTCTCAAGTTCCCAGCTGTCCCACCTGATCAGATCTGTTCCTGACCTTGCATCCCTCTACTTTATCTGCACTTGTCCATTTTAATTAGTGAGGCTCAGTCACCCGCAACAACACCTCAGTGCTAGGGTTTGCATGTGAAATGTCTCCCAGAGGCTCCTGTGTTTGAATACCTGTCCCCAGCCAGTGGCACTGTTTTTGGAAGGTTGTAGAACTTTAGAAAATTGGAAAACGTGGGCTTTTAGGGAGATGGCCTTAGGGTTTCTTATAGCCTGACCCTGCTTCTTTTTCTATTTTTGCCATCTGGTTATTCATTTGTGAGAAAGCAGCTGCTACCATTCAGGCCCACTAATACATGCCCAGCACCAGGCACCCCTGTTGCAGAATATTATTTTAAGGTGTGTTACTTTTGTTTATGTTGCATTTGTTAACTCTGTAAAGCTGTGCTACTCTGTCTATCTAGAGCACCTGATGGTCTGATAAAGTACTGAATGCCAGACAGCAAAGCAAGAGAAAGGATAGGTGGGGCTGATTGGCAAAGAAAATATATAGAAGAAAAAAATCTGGGAGGAGAAAATTAGAAGCAGTAGCCAGAGAAGAAAAGAGGACCCAGGGGCCAGACACCCAACTACACAGTAATCCATTGAGTAAGAAACAAATAAAAGTATACAAGAATAGAAAAGGAAAAGCCCAAAGATAGAGAGAAAGGAAAGCTGGCAAGAAACAAGCCAAGCTAAGGCTGGGCATTTATAAGTAAGAATAAGTCTTCATGCATAATTTATTTGGGAGCTGGGTGGCATGCCTCCCAAAAAAACAAAACAAAACAAAAAATCCACCCCTCCCTCACCACATATTCCCACTGTCACAAAGCCACCCATCACCATCCCCTCCCTGACACTACAGACCTCAAACTGTAAGCCAAGATAACCCACTTTTAGACACTGATCACAGAGAAAAGTGACTAACACACTCAACACATGTCAGCTACTCTGCTACATGCTGTTTGTCCCACATAAGCCCAGTACACTGTTAGGGTCTCGTCACTCTTTCTTTTAAAGGACCAGGAGATGGAAGTTAAATAGCTGGCCCAGAGGCACCTGGCTGGGAAGCCGCAGACCTGCACAACTCAGAGCTCAGGACTTGGGAGAAAGGGAACACAAGCATTTACTTAGAAACTAAATTACTTAACCCTGCACGTATATCCTGAGTGCCAAATACAGCTGTATACCTTTACAGGTACTATCTAGTTATATCAGCCAACAGATCTCTGACACCACAGCATCCTGAGTGGGCCTTACTCTGAGCAAGCAAAGCTAAGCAACTGGAGGATCGGGCATCATGATGCTCATGCACGACTCTGCCAGTACACAGCGCAGGCTGTCTGCTCCAGAGCATCCACTCCTCACCATGAAGACAGGGGGATGGTGGGAGGTGGTGCTTTCCTGACAGAAAACACATGTTCTTCATCAGACAATCAGCACATTTCATGGATGCCAGGCCTGGCTGTAGCAATCCTCTGAAGAGATGTCTTCCTAGACCAGGCCACTCCAATGAGCCCACCCAACATTTTATTGGAGATGTAAATATATTCAAGGCCCAGTGAAGTGGGAAGGTATCTTAGTCAGCTGCAGTCAGTTCTGCTTCAGTCAGCAAGTTCTCAAATTAGAACCATTCAACTCAAGAGCATGGACTCCCATCCATGTTAGAGTACGTCCTAAAACATACGCAGTAAAGATAAATAATTATTAAAATAAAAAATGGGACCTAAGTATAGAAAACACCAGATACACAAGCACAGGAAAGAGTCAGTTATTGAAGCAAACTTCATTAAAGTTATGTTTCTGAAAAGTTTTGATTGGTTAAGTGCTTATAGCACTGTGCTAAGTGAACACACAGGACACAGGATATAAATATGGCACATCCATCCACCTACTTACATTTCAGGGCAGAAAGAAAAGCTCAGCAATACTGATACAAGGAATTGCAGAGTGACTTCCCTGACAGAAGTGTTTGGAGCATCTCAACCTTCCTAACATGAACATGCATTTTATGTGAGAAATAGTGACTTCTGCCTCCCTACAGGGTCTAAACTTCCTATGATGAAGTAGATTTTTATACCCTAATCCTCTGGCCACCTTCCTCCCTCTGCTTTGTCCACTGCCCAAGTGGCTCTGGCTCCATCTATAGTGTCCCTTTGCTCAGTATGAGGAGGTCACGTGTTCCTGAAACCAACTGTCTTGTCTAGATCTTTATCAAGTTCAGCTCTGCAATTAATTCCCTGCCAACAAGTCTCCGTTTTAAGTAATCTTTACACGTGGAAAGACCCCTTCCCTCTACTGGTAGAGAATGCCAGGGCACATTAGACACACACATATAACCTGCCAGTCTCCTGAAGTTTAAGTCAGAAAGGTTAAAAATAAAATCTGCACCACCAGCAAGTTTGCTAATCTCTAATACGGGCTGGGAGTGTAGCTCTCTGGCAGGGCACTGGCCAAGTGCAAGGCACTAAGTCTCACCTCCTATTTGTTTGAAAAAGTAGCACAACCAAAAATAACCAAACCTCCTCTGTACTCCTGTTAACATCAAGGCATCTCATGCTTGAGGAGCTCCTGATTCAGTTTGATGGGTACATGGCACCACCTATGAGTCATGCTGTGTAACTGCAGGTTAACCTCTCATGCCGGATCCGCTGGTTCACTATGGTAATGCCAGTCTAAGGAAAGATCTGCCTGGACCAAGAGCAAGCCCAAGGCCACCCTTAGTAGCTTAGTGAAACTGTGTCTCAAAAAAAAAACCTATCTTTTTTTTAAGGGGCTGTGAATGTAGCTCAGTGGTGCAACACTTGCCTAGCACATAAAAGGCCCTAGGCTCAGTCTCCAGCACAGGAGAATAGGGGACACCTGCACAGCATGTGAGCGTCCATTCCCCGTACTGAAGGAAAAAGAAACACAGAGAGGGGCTGCCTCTCCTCTCTTGCAGTCCAGATGTCCAAGCAGCTCCAGGTTCAGCTGGTGATTAAAGTACACAATGTTTCAGCAAATATCTGAGCAGCACACAACTGTGTGACACCCAGCCATGTCCCCAGAGAGATCCAAGCATCCAGGGCTGGCTCTAAGGCTGTCACCATCCACTGACAACTAATTCGGGAAATTCTTATGTCTCTTAGCTTCCTTCAACTGCATTACTTTGGTCTCTGTTAACTTTCCTCTCCAAGCTGGTTCTGTGGGAACAGTATCACATCTAGCAGGCCCAAGCCCAGTTATCTCCCAGTATTTTCTCTGAGATCCTCTTGGCTACTACGGTGATTTTGTGTGTCGACAGAACCGAACAGGAGCCCAGATGTTGCTAACAGTAAGTGACATGCTGTGGAAGGTGACAGCCCTATCAACTGAAAGCCAAAAGTGCAGTCTGCGGTGTCCCCGGGATGGGATTCTATCCCAGCATGCAACAGCAATGCCTGCCTGAGTTTTCAGTTCTGCGAGTTCCAGGCTCGACAGCTGTTCACGTATGCAAATCCTTACGATACATCTTACAGTGATTTCACTATGGGGGAGAAGGAGACGGAGAGACGGGAGGAAGGGGAAGAGAGACGGAGCAGGAGGAAGGAGAACTGCTTCTGCTTCTCCACTTAGGCCACTGAGCATCCTTTCAAAAATCTGCAGAGGCCATAAGGACAAACTCAGTATCTAAATCCATGTGAACGCGGGTCTTACCTGGGCATCACAGCCAGTACACAGTGGCTCGTCCCTCTTTCCCAGCCACATGTGATCTGGCCCTTTGCACGTCTCAGGCTCCTTGTTTACTACCATGTTTAAATATCAGGTCCGGGGATGCCAATTCTCTTTCTACCCACAACACACTGTGCAAATAGATTCTTCTTTTAAAAGGTTTATTTTTTCTTAGTTATGTGTAGGTACATGTACCTGTATGTGTATGGTCATACATGTGTGCAGGTACCTGCAGAGGCCAGCAGAGGGTACTGGAACCCCTGGAGCTGGGCTACAAGCTGCTGCGAGCTACCTGATGTACTGGGTCCTGTGAAGCAGTGCTCTTTAACTAGCACATGCTCTTAGCTAGTGAGTCATCTCTCTAGCTCCAAATGGATTGTTTTTGTTTGGTTTTGGTTTTGATTTTTTAAGACAAGTTCTGTATAGCCCTGACTGTCCTGGAATTTGCTCTGTAGACCAGGCTGGCCTTGAACTCAAAGATCCACCTGCCTCTGACTCCCAAGTGCTGGGATTAAAAAACACGCACAACCATCACTTGGCCAAATGGACTGCTTTTATTTCCCGTCCATGCTGCATTCTCTGTTCTGAGCAGGTCACACAAGCCTGCAGGACTCCGGTCTAAACTGTCCCACAGCACAGCCCTAAGTCCAATATTGCTATTTATATCTATATCAATTAAAATTAAACAAAATTTTAAGGCTTTCTTGTTGCAACAGCATGTTTGAAGGATACAGCAGCCAATGTGGCCGATGGCACTGCCCTGCATGCCACAGCTGCAGACACATTCAGTGTGGTGCAACAGTCAGGGAACACTCGCTCCAGGAAGCCCCTGGAGAACCTAGGCTCCCACAAATCACCATGCTCAGCCCACTATATGCAGTTGCATGCGTGCATCCTGAGTGGCTGTGCCGGGCCTGGCAAGTGGCCAACAGATGCCCCTTGGTGGGGAATTCATTATGAGACATCTTCACCTTAGCTCTACAATAAAATCCCTCAACTCAGTAAGCCATGACCAGTGTTTACGTCAGGCTTTCTTTCCCACCAAGACAAAAAGAAATCTTACTGTTTTCGAGTGTATTAGCAGGAAGCATAGTTAAAAGGTTACAGGTAAACAGTATAGAAATGGGTTTAAGAGTTCTGGAATTGTTCAAGCCCATGACCCCACTCAGATCTCAGCAGCTGACATCTCACCTGCTCATACCTTAGACTTCACCCTGGATTTGGGCTGGAAATGGATTGTTAGGAAAGGACAATGGGTTGAGATGTTGCTCACAGGTGGAGTACTTGCCTTAAACGGCCTGGCTTCATCCCCAGTAAGGAAGGGTGGGGGAGGAAAAAGGATAAAATCACCATTGGAAGATACGTTTTCTAACTCTGTGTCAACTATTGCAGATATCAGAACTATTCAACGTCAACAGATAATGTACAGAGCTCTCTTACTTTGCATCATGCTGTTCTGATTTGAAAGGCACTAAGATAGTTACTACAATAGACCTGACTCAAGCCACTAGTTACACAAAAACCAACTGTGAGCAGCACACCAAGACGCATTTCACATCTTCTTGACAACAGAATAGCAGGGGTTTTTCCCGACTTCCAACTCAGGTTCAGAGCAGGATGGCAGACATTCTCTTAATGTCACCTTCTTCCCCTCACCCCCTCACCCCTACCCAGGCACCCCTAGGTCCCCACTCTCTGCTCTGGATCCTACACCAGGCCAGCCTCGCCCTTACCAGGTCTGACTGGTTCAGATGGTCCCTTCTCAAAGTCTGTCCTGTCACTCTAATTAAATGCAATCACTCATCCCTCAATTAACACAACTGCATGACTCACTTTTATGACATGTAACTTGTAGTTCCCATTTGTTATTTCAGTATTTTCGGCTTTTTGATCAAGACAAGAACACCATACATACATACTAAATCTCCTGACATTTAACAATAAGCCTAGTACCAGCAGGCACTAGAGACACCTCACAAACTGGAAGAAATAACACCCAGTTACATGACAGAGCAATTGTAATTGCTCCACCTTCATGCAGAGCAGACAAATTACTAAATACCAGATAACCCAAGAAAGGACTAGCTGCTGACAGCTTAGCCAGACTGTAGAAATGCTTTTAATACGCAGGTGTCCACCTCCACCCTAGCCCAGCCCAGCTACATGACAGTCTGTTTGTGGGGCAGGACACAGGCTTCTGTACACTGGAATTTACGAGAGTAGATCTTATGCATCCTAATACATGCATACACAGGAGGCTATGTGAGGTGGGGAGTTATCAGTCAGCTTAACTTGGCCGGTTTCCACAACAGACACGTATATCAAATCCACCTGGGTACACCTTGAACACACAGTTTTTATGTCAATCAGACCTCAGGAGAGATGAGGGGGAAGTCCAGAGTTTTCAGGGCCATGTTTTATTCTTACCATTTTTAATTCTTGCCCTAAAGCCTGGGCAAGATGTTGGCTGGGAAGCCAGGAAAGTCTCAGAACTTTCATCAGCTTAAAGTGAGCCACTCTTACTCACTAGATCGTAATAAACCCCTTGCAGGTTGCCAAGACTGTAAAGGAGGAAAATATAATAGTCTGGATTACTCAAGGAGGGAAGAAGGCTTCACACAAAAAGAAAGATAACACCCTCCGGCGCTGAACAGGGTGTCACGGAGCTTGCTCCACGGTCCTTCCCAGGCTCTCTCTATGGTCCCCCTTCTTGTTACTATGTCCACCACCACTGTCTAGAGCACTGGCTCTCAACATTCCTAATGCTTCAACCCTTTAATACAGTTCCCTACATTGTGGGGACCCCCCAACCATAAAATTATTCGTTACTACTGCATAACTGAAATTTTGCTACTATTATAAATCATAATCTAAATATCTGTATTTTCCAGTGGTATTAGGCAATCTCTGTGAAAAAAATCATTTGACCCCCAAAGGGGTCTCAATCCAGAGGTTGAAGACAGCTGGTCTAGATAAAGCTGTAAGACTAGAAGGAAGACATATAGGAGATTGAGGTCAGGGACCCAACATCCTCAGTCCTGGGAGAGGGCATCTTACCATCCAGATAATCCTTCAGGGTCCAGCAGATGTGTTATTTCCCCTTTTCTAATCTGAGTTTCCCTAGGCCTAGACCATGTTTTCCTATCATTCTGATCCACTGATTGCTGCCTCAGTGTGAAAAGGAACTGAGTCACTGGCAAAAATGGGCTTAACATTGGTCATGAAGAAGAGAAGCACCTTGGAACAAGAATAAAAAAGAGCCGTCCCCTATAGACACCTGGAGGTGTTTGGCTAAGCACAGAAAGACCACGTGGTCCAGATGATTCAGTGTATTTTCTTACCTATGTGTTTAGACGCTCACACATCTATTATTTGTACATTTAGCCACTGTGAAACAAAGGTGAAAGATTTTTCAATGTAAGCTTCTGTTCATACTCAGGAGAAGGAGCCAGAAAGGGGCCCCAGAAGGGAGCATGCCCTGCATAGGAGTGAACTATCATTGCTCTAAAATTCTGGTTTCAAAGGATGCTTCTTCCATCCCACACAGTATCGGCCATCTGAGCAAAGGACTGACCACTTTCAAATACCTAGTGAGCAGACGTGCTGCCTCAGCAACCTGCAGCTTTCCCTGGGCAGTGCCAGCCAAAGCCACAAACCCTTGAGTGCCAGAAGCCCAGCAACCATAATTCCATCAAGCCTTCTCCAACCAAGGCCCTGGCTGGCTGATGAACTAACCACACACCTGTGCACAGAGCCAGCCGAAATGAAGACCCACCTTACACTCAAAGATGTAGAGAGTACTACAGTTAGGAGTCAGTGACTCAACTGTCTATAGCAAGCTGCCTGCCTGTTTCTGTAAATACCGTTTTCATGGAATCCAGCCTCTTCTGGTGGTGCCCATATTGTCTACAGCAGCACTGTAGGCAAAATAGAGTCAATGCAACAGAGACCATATGGATTGTGCAAAGCCAAAAAGATCTACCATCTGGCGCTTTACAGAAAAAGTTAGCCAACTCCTGGCTTGAGATGCCATAGAGAAAAAGCCCTCTCTAATGGCTGCACCTGCAGAGTTAATGCATATAAAGTGGGCATTTGGAAGTCTCAACATTAAACATGAGTTCACACAGCACACCCCTGCCTTTGGAAAGCTTTCCCTTTCTAACCCCTAAGGCAGTGGTTCAGTAGAGCTGTCCTGTCCACCAGACACTGCCAGAGAGAAAAATGTGACCCCACAGCTGCTTCTCCTACAGCAGCACCCAAGGAGTCACAGCTTCTTGAAGGATGATGCTAAACCCTGAGGTTCCACAGTGGGCACTGCCATGAGAAAGACAAAAATCTCCACAGCTGAGTCCTGAGGTTCATTTCCCACATCAGAAACAACTAGCCTTGGCCAACGAATGTCTCAGGAGACAGGCGGAAGGCAGCATCAATTGACTCCCCTTTCCTGGCCTAGAGTTCAGCTCCGTGATAAATGACCAAAGTGTGGCCAACTCGCAGCCTACCTACCCTCCTGCCCACTACTCTGTGATAACCAGATTTCATGTCAAGTTGACATAATCTAAAGCCATTTGGAAAAAGAGAACCTCAACTGAGAAAACGTCCCCCACCAGACTGGCTGTGGGCAAGCCTGTAGAACATTTCCTTGACTCATTGATATGGGGAGCCCCACTCATTAGAGGTGGTACCACCTCTAGGCCTATGGTCCTAGGTCCTATAAGAAAGCAGGCTGAGCAGCACCCCTTATGGCCTCTGCATCAGCTCCTGCCTCTGGATTCCTGCCATGAACACCTGCCTTGGCTTCCCTTCGTAACAGACTGTGGTTGGGACACATAAGCTGAATAAACTCTTCACTCCTCAGGTTGTTTCTGGTCACGGTGTTTATCGCAGCAATAGAAATCCTGAATGAGACATCCACAGTACACTAGTTACTGGTACAAACTGGGTTGTCAGCCAAGGAGTGGTTATCCTAGGGAGAAACAGACAAGGTTTCCTTCATACCACCTCTTCTGTGATATGCAGAGTGACAAAGTGGGAAAGGCTCAAGTGTTTCAACATCCAGGGAACTGGCTCAAAATCCAACCTGGCCATTTAGCAGTTAACATGGCTCTCTCAAATGCATGTGCACAGGTGGGTCTTGGTCCAGGGGCTGGTATTTCAAGGGCCGTCTCCATTAGTCTGTGATATGGGGACAGACATGGCAGCCCCCACAAGGAGTGGCTGTAGGCAACTGCTTAATCCAGTTCTTAACATGTACACACTCAATGCATCACAGCTATTTACTGGATGACTTAGCTGTGGTTAGTAATGTGGTTTCAAGAACAACCTGTTCAATGGAGGAAGCTCGAGATTGCTTCTGAACAGCAACAGGACCTAGAATGCAATGAGACACAAAAACTTCATCTGGAATAATACACACATCTAATTATGCCATTAGCACAGTGAAAACTGACACTTTTGTAATTAGTAAGTACTACCCATATAGTCCAGCAACCAGGGAGCTGAGGCAAAAGATGGCAAGTTCAAGGCCAACCCAGGCCACACAACAACATCCTATAAATAAATAAAAAAAAAGAGACTGCAAGTAACTGTATTAAAATCCCCATATAATTTATTCAATGGGCTATGTGTCTCAGGCCTACTCGGTGTCTCTTCTGAGACCATGCTTGCACTGTAGCCCTCCTCCATCAACCCTGACCTTAACCACAATGAACTCCGGCCTCACCTCTTTAAGTAAATGATTCACAGAAAAATGCTGGCTTCTACATCTACCACTACCCAAGATAACTACAGTAGATGGCCAATACTCCATCTCTATCTACTCTATACCATAAAATCACTGTAGAAACAGCCTTGGGGATGGTGGTGAACTTCTGTAACCCCCAAACTCAGGAAGCCGAAGTAGGGGAAATGCAGTCCAAGGGCAGTGCATTGAAACACCAAAGGCTGGGGACCATACATTCGGTCCAGAGACCAAGAGAGAGACAGAAACTCTAAAGAGACATGTGTAGCTAATTAGCATCTCATACTATGTCCTGTGTGATATCAGGGCACCATCATCAATGCCAGACTCCGACATCCTTGATGTACCCCAACACTCACAGTGACAGTGACCTGGAGAAGAGTGTCACAATTATGGATAACATGGTAAATAGGGATTATCTCTACACAGCTTTTGTGAGGCTAAAGAATAGTTAACTAGCCATGCCTAGAAAGCAGATAGGATGTATTCGTAAGTTTCTGGCCCAGCCTAGACCCAAAGTTCTGGCCCACAGTCCTTTAGTCCCAAAGAATCACACAGAGGCTTATATTAATTGCAAGCTGTTTGGTCTGTGTCTCAGGCTTGTTACTTGCTAACTCTTTTTTTTATATTTATTTTCACTTTATGTGAATTGGTGTTTTGCCTGCATGTATAACTGTGTAAGGGTGTCAGATCTTGGAAATACAGACAGTTGTTAGCTGCCATGTGGATGCTGGGAATCGAACTCAGGTCCTCCAGAAGAACAGTCAGTGCTCTTAACCGCTGAGCCATCTCTCCAGCCCTATTGATAACTCTTATATACTTAAGCCATATTTCTGATTTATGTTTAGCCACATGTCTGTGTAACTTTTCTCAGAGCAGCATTATCATCCCACTTTCTACGCTTCTCGATGTTGTCTGTTCTCCGCTCTTCTACTTCCCAGAATTCTCCTAGTCTGCTTGCCCCACCTCTACTTCCTGTCTAGCTACTTGACCAATCAGTGTTTTATTACAACCAATATTTATAGTACAATGGAAGCTGGGTTTGGTAGCTCAGACCTGTAATCCCAGCACTTGAGAGGCTGAGGCAGGACAATCCTCATGAATTTGAAGCTTAACTGGGCTACACAGTGAGTTCCAGATCAGCCTGACCTATAGCATGAGTCCCTGCCCACCCCCAAAAAGAAGAAAAGAAAAGAAAGCAAATGGAAATTTAAAGTGGATTCTCCATAGAGCAATGGGGTGGAGGGAAATTCAGGTCAAGGCAAAGACACTACTGAAACATCCCTGCAGAAGGCATCCCCATTCCTAGCCCAGCACTCACTTCCTCCTCTTCTTCTTCATAACCCACTTTCGATAGGTATAACCTATCACTCCCTATTTCCAACATCAGAACTGACACAGGACCCCATCTGCTGAGCCATCTCCACCTTTTATACAATGAACCGTATGCATGTGACCAAGTGTACCTTCAAAGGTCATATTGTGACCTAGTGCACCTACAGAGGTCATATGTGTGACCTAGTGCACCTACAGAGGCCATGTGTGTGACCTAGTGTGCCTACAGAGGTCATCTGTGTGACCTAGTGCACCTACAGAGGTCATATGTGTGACCTAGTGC
>PVIH01005568.1:68075-83963 GCA_004025045.1 Sigmodon hispidus
GTCATATGTGTGACCTAGTGCACCTACAGAGGTCATATGTGTGACCTAGTGCACCTACAGAGGTCATATGTGTGACCTAGTGCACCTACAGAGGTCATATGTGTGACCTACTGCACCTACAGAGGTCATATATGTGACCTAGTAAGGTCATATGTGTACATGCAGATGACTGCTGTCTTATTCAAACTACCTTTAGTTTGAATCAGTGAGTTAAGAAACTGAAAACTTTCTTAATAAAATAAACACAGGACCTAAGTGCAAGGTCCTGGAGCCGGCCCTGCCTTTCACTGTTCCGTAAAGTACAGGACCCTCATGCTTTAAGGGCTGGTCTGCATGACCTCCAAGGCCACCTCGGCCTCAAGGTCTGTTCAATCAACTGAGATAAGCGGGCTGCATTACTACAGTTCTCATTCAGCAGAGCTGATTTGCTTCTCTTACAGCTATGCAGTGTACGGTTCTAGGCTAGACCAACAAGACCACACAGCCGCACAAGTGAGACTGAAGAATGGTACAGTGAACACACACCATCTTACTTAAATATCCCATCTATTAAGTTTATCTGTCCTGACACACTCATTTGTAGAGGGGTTCTAAATGGGTGTGAAACAATTCAAAATAAAATCATAATTTGCTTTTACTCCTAAAAAGTTACCTATGGGAAAAAATTTCCAAGTAAAAATAATGTTAACTATAAAATCTCAAATAATTTTAAAACACAAAGAGGAGAAAGCAAAAGTTAGCCATGAGCCTACCCCAGAGATTCTACAACTGTCTGGTACATGTCACTCAGAACGTGGTATGCACTCACTTGTCCGTAGCTACCTTCCTACCGGAGGCCTTGTTGTGGGAATGAAGGTGCTTTGCCTCATTCTTTCAGGAGACATGCAGTACCTACTGTAGACTGGGGCAGAAGTTACTGCACTGTGACTAAAATCCTTTCTCTGTTTACAGTGCAAATGTCCAAGTGTGCAGAGTGTAACGTGGGGTCATGAAGCTGGCTGTCAAAGGCCTGATGTACACACACAAATGGTAGCCAGCGATGAAGAAGTGACTGCTGCTCCTGCTAACCAGCTGTCAGCAATATCTCCTTTCATGTAATAATTAATAGGGTTTTCTCAATTCAAGTTTTACAATTCCAGACAATCAAAGAATTTTGGAAAAAAAATATTCCATATGTATCTTTGATCTGAATGTCCCACTAGAAGCTCTCACTGTCCTGCTACCTCAGCGCTGACCCTAAATACCCATGGACAAGTAAGAGCAGTTCCCAGATAGCCTGAAGGGAGCCCTTCCCCTTTCAATCAATACATATGGCTAAGGCTGTCTAACTTCACATCCAGTTTGCCAGATAAGAAGACAGCCCAAGCTAGGCATGGAGACACAGGCCTGAACCCTCAGGGCTAAGAAAGTGATCACAGAAGAGTCACGAGCTCTAAGCCTGGGCTAGCCTGGGCTCACGAAGAAGGGGAGAGGGGGGTGACAAAGGAGAAAGAGAGTTTCTAACATGCCTCTGTTGGTGGTGTCATATTCCCAAACATCCCACTCTTCTCCTCTCTGAGTGAAAGCTTGGTTACACTGTTGAGTGAGTCCTGGGGAGCAGGAGGAACAGGGATGACATGCTTCACTGGGTACTAACAACTACAGGCCTTTAATGTGGGAGTGCAGTCAAGGTACCTTACCTTATACAGCGGCCGACGCACATCTATGGGGCAGTTCTGTATGACCTCATCAACAACATCTGAGATGGACTCCATAAAGTCTGGGTTGGCAAACTAAATTATATAGATATGAAAGACACATTATACATTTTCCTCAAATAACACAAAACTATTTTCAAACATTTAACCATTTTATTTTTATGATTAATTATGTGTGTAGGTATGTCTTGAGTGCAGGTTTGTGTGTGGGAGTGGAATGCACACGGAGACCAGAAAAGGACACCATGTCCCCTGGGGTTGAAGTTGCGGATGGTTGTAAGGGTGCTGGAACGAAACTGGGGGGTCTCTGCAAGAGCAGTCCATGCTGTGAACAATGGGGTTCGTCCCCAGGCCCCTCAAAAACATTTCTTTAAAAGTAACTAACAAATATACAACTCACTAGAACCGAAAACCCATTACATGAGAACAGGATTCAAAGGAATGCCATATGTACACGGAGTGATGCGAACATGAAATGTGTGAGTTTGGAGAAGCAAAACCATCCACCAGTCACAAAGACGGGCAGCCCTGCTGAGGAGAACACGGCACCCCATGCCAGTGAGAGAATGGAAAGGGCGAGCACGCCAGCTGCATGGCCGGAAGTGAGAATTATACTTGTGAAAAGGCGTCCAGGCTGTGAGAGGAAAGCATGTTCTAGTGGGGGTGGTAATTTTAGAACAAAACAGTCCATGCGACAGTCATGGTGAATAAACAAAAACACCTTTGGATTCAACAGCATGAGTTAAAGGAACTGAGGTAAGAAAATGTCAACTCCAAATACACTTCAAAATCCAGTTTGTGTTCAACAGTCTCTGAGGAAGGAGGCAGCATTCAGCATTCACCAGATGGGCATGCACTGGTGATGGAATCACAAAGCTGGACAGACTCTGTCTTAACCCACTTCCGTGAGGGGGTGGAGGGTCAGTGCATAACAGTCCTCAGGATTGGTGACTTAAATTACCACCAGCCCCTTGAGGTCCATTTCAAATCCATTGTCTTCTATGCTCTTCAAAGCCCGTCCTCATTTCTAGGAGGATAACTCAACCTTAGTTCCAGCAGGTAAGTCAAGGCAAACCAGGCAGCCACCATGTGAAGCAGCTAACCTGCCCACTAGACCCTTTTTCTGAGAACTGCTCTTGATGCACACTAGGGGGCAGCATTGCTCCACATGCATTGTACTCTACACTCAGAGACCAGCTTACCTCAGGGTGAAAAAAAATCTCCGGTCCCAAAAACCTTTCATAACCAACATCTATAATGAACTTTTTCTGGTTGATCGCATTGATCCCGGTGTACTGTTTGATCCACTTCCGGGGATCTACGTCATACTTCGCAAATTCTTTGACAATATCAGGGCAAATGTAACAGTATTTCTCCTGTGTATACACAAAAAGATATCACCAAGCATTAATAATTGCCAGTGTCTCTGCTCTCTGACAAATACACAGGAACCGACACATTACCGACACCTCCAAATCCATCTCTGGTTACACTATATGTGTGGCTGGACTATGAAGTCCGAGTCTGGTTGTCTTTAGGCTCAGATGTGAGTACACCAGAGTGGGTAAGTCTGCTTTCTCCGCAACTCAGTTATTCATCACCACCATGTTCTCCCTAATTTTGCTGCCATATTGTCTGAAATAATATGTATCTGTAAACATCAGCACCTTGTCTCCATCCAGGCTTTGCATGCTCCCTCAGGCTCCCTCTGAGATGCCTGCCTCACTACTGCCCATGTTTGGATCAGCAAACTAAGCTTGGCCTGCTCTAGAGCACAGTGACCAATGATATGCTAACCTGTGTGTCTGTGTGTGTGTGTGTGTGTGTGTGTGTGTGTGATATGCTAAGGGAGTGCTCTCTAGACTTCTGCTATATGTCTGCTTGCAGGAGGATCCCCTGGCCCACAATGTGCCTTAGAATGTACCTTGCTGGGCAGTCACTTGATCAACATTGGAGAGACAGTTAATGGAATACTTAGCTCTGGGTCAGAAATAATCTAGCTGAGAGTTAACACTAAGCAACTGAAATAACTAAGTAAACAACATAATACAAGATGGCAGATACTATAGAAGTCAGGCAAGTGTACTGGGGTTGATTACAGATGGCTGTCACTGAAGAAATAAAAAAAAGAAAACCCGAGGAGAAACCCTTGGGACTATTTTAGCTTATAGAGAAAGTCTTAGGATACCTTGCAAACTTCTCAGTGGAGAAGGGACCAGATCTACCCTTTTGCTTTAGCGCTGAGAGTCTCCCCAACCCTAGAAAACCCAGGCCCAGGAGGCAGGGATTAATGGCACCCTCTTAATAAGAGCCTGCCCATTATCTGTCCCAACCCGAAAGGACTGCTCTCAACTAGTATCAGCCAAATTGGAAATCCAGTCTCGTGCATCCTTGCATTCAGCCAGCCTCAGGAGATGCTCAGCAGAGAGGGAAACAGCAGGGGGTTAGCTCTCAACAACTCCACACACACACACACACACACACACACACACACCACTTCGAACCTCAGATTTCTCCAGATCCCTAGAGAGTCATCTCTCCGTATATATAATACCCAGCCCTGGGCTCTTAAAACCTCTTGCATTTTGATTATTTTAATGTGTTTTGGTTTTGATAGTTGGAAAGAAAAATTTCTTTAAAGGGGTCTGTAACTACTGTCCCCAGAGCAATACAAAGATGGGGCAGGTCAAGCAGAGACTCTAAATAATGACCAAAGATCCACTTCGGTTCTTTTGTCCCTAAATCCCAAAACATCCTGTTACTATCCTGAGGTCTCATGTGGAGCTGAGGTCTGGAGACACGCAGGTGGACTGTGTTAAGGATTCTGAGACCTAGACCAGTCTGGTTCTGAGGTGTCTGCTTGGGACATTAAGGTAGGCGCACACCGTCAGATTGCTGACAGCCGCCGCCGGTGCTGCTATGACTTCCCTGATTCTAAAAGGAAGCATGGAGGGAGGTGTGGAAGCAGCATGCAGATAATTGAAGGTTTTGTTTAATTAGGCTCCAATTAAACGATTCTCTACTGCACACGCTGGTGGCCCAGCACTGGTTAGCAAGTTGCTCTCTGTGAAGAAGAGCGAATTGAGCCTCAAGTCGCCAGCACCCTGAACTCAATGTAAGACAGTCAAGGCCCACACTCTCAGGGGGATAGGAAGGGAGGTGCGGATAGCATTGAGGGAAACCAAGCACCATTTCTCCCTCACCCCCAAACCAGCCAGGTTCCCTTCTGTTTTTACCTTAATAGCTTTGGCGGTCTCCAGTGACTGCTCGGGAGGGATTCCCACCTCCCGCTCCCTCAGCAGCTGCTGAATAAAATACGTAATATCTCTACCTGCAATTGGGATGTGTTTGATGCAACTCCCAATTACATAACCTTCTGCCTGGAAAGAAAGAGGAGGCAGGACAGCCATGTCAGTAACATAGTCCAGAACCAGTTGGACCCAGGAGGTTCCCAGCCACACCAGCCCGGCCCCCACTCTGAGCACTGAACTAGCATGGAATGGTTCCCACTCGTGAGGTTCAGCACTTAAGGTCCTTTTAAACTACTGTATCTGCAGTTCCATTAATATTTAACATTCTAAACGACTCCAATAACCGAATCTCCATAAGCAAACAAAATGTTTTCATTAGGCACATAGGAGAAACCACATAGGTTAGTTTGTTTCTAAAAGATGATGTTGTCTGAGAGAACAGTAAACTCAAGTTATGTTTTCTTCTAACTAAACAGGAAAGACTTTGTCTACAAGCTGTTAAGACAACTATAACTCCCCTCCTAATTCAAAGTTAGCAATGAGATGAAGTCGAGGCATGTGACCCCAAAATAGCCTGGATCCAAACCCTGCATCCACAGACTTCCAACTCTCATTCCCAGTGTGGAACAAATACCCTGAAAGCATTTATAGTGTAGATGAAATGAAACCCTGCCTGCCAGATATGTGCTTTATGTGGCAGATGCTACATATTCAAGAAATGGTTCCATCCAGTACAGTGAAAAATGACTGGAAAGAACTAACCAGGCAGTGCCGGGAGCAGACCAGTGTGGTTCAGGATCTGGATTCTCCCTGATGCCTTCCTTTGCTACTGAAGGCTGTCTGTGAGGGCCCTGGGCAGTCCACAATGACTCTACAATCAACTAGCAAGGCTAATGTCAAGAGTCCACATGCTCACATCAGTGATGAGCCCAAAAGTTCCTTCACTGACCTTTTGCGGGCACAGACTTGCCACAGAAGCCACAAGCCTGGCCACCCATCCAGTTTGTCTCCAAAAATACAGATGTGGGGACACTGGTGGTCAAGTTTCACATTCTGGCACTTCATGGCTTCTGTGGTACAAGACCCAAGGGAGAGAGAGGGCATGGAGGTGAACCCCTGCTTCACACTGTGGGGTGTGTTCTCAGCACAGGCCCAGATGGAGCCTCCAATAAGCTACAAGGACCACCTTCCCAATCTTCCTGGGCTTTTTGCTCAAGTTCCTAACTTCTGGACAAAAAGTTAGTCCTTTCTGAAAAGTACAACTATTTATAGAACATTTTAAGATGGTGATAAAAGGTATGTGCGAGTGATTAAATATTACCTTCCTAACACATGGGATCTTCACAATCACATTCTAAGAAGGAGATAAAGTAAGCACAGCAGCACTGTCCAAACCCAGCAGCAAAGAAGTCAGTACTGTGTCACTCAGGACCACACACCATGGCTTTAGGTAATTATTCTTCATAGAATATTTGACCACAACAGAAAAAAGGCACCATTAAATTAATATGCAAAATATAACAGTATTATTTATATGGCTCAAACACAAACGAGACAGAGGATATCTCAGTTTAAAATGTGTATACATGTTTGTCTCAACCAAAGCTTAAAAGGCTGTGCAGATTATAATGTGATTGTCTGAGTGGGTTTATGGGTAACTTGGTTTTATTATCTATTATTTTACCCAAATTTTCAATAACAAAGTAATTTTTGTAAATGGAGGAAGAAATTAAACTAATACACAATGAAAAGGTACAAAATACCATCTCCAGATCTGGGTTCTATGTATAAAAGGTACAAAGCACCTCTCTCCGGATCTGGGTTCTATGTGTAAAAGGTACAAAGCACCTCCAGATCTGGGTTCTATGTGAAAAGGTACAAAGGACCTCTCTCTGGATCTGGGTTCTATGTGTAAAAGGTACAAAAAACCTCTGGATCTGGGTTCTATGTAAAAAGGTACAAAGCACCTCTGGATCTGGGTTCTATGTGAAAAGGTACAAAGCACCTCTGGATCTGGGTTCTATGTGAAAAGGTACAAAGTACCTCTCTCCAGATCTGGGTTCTATGTGAAAAGGTACAAAGGACCTCTCTCTGGATCTGGGTTCTATGTGTAAAAGGTACAAAAAAACCTCTGGATCTGGGTTCTATGTGAAAAGGTACAAAGCACCTCTGGATCTGGGTTCTATGTGAAAAGGTACAAAGTACCTCTCTCCAGATCTGGGTTCTATGTGAAAAGGTACAAAGCACCTCTGGATCTGGGTTCTACGTGAAAAGGTACAAAGCATCTCTCTCCAGATCTGGGTTCTATGTGAAAAGGTACAAAGCACCTCTGGATCTGGGTTCTATGTGAAATGTTTTCTTTTCCCTGAGCGACCCTGGACAAAGGAACAAGAGATTAGAGAACAGGCTTCTGCCTCACTCTCCTCCATGGTGTGCAGAAGATGAAGGACCAAATGCAAGTAGATTCCTGCTGCTCCCCAAGATACCACATCTGAGAAAAAGCCAGAAGCCAGAGTGGCATCCATTCTTCCAGCAACTTCACAAGAGCCAGAGCCTGAGTCTGCTCGGAAGGAACTCTCTGAAGGGAGAGGGGTCCACTCCTCCCACGCAGAGGACATATGGGCAAGGGAACTAGGGTGAGAGAGGCTTGACCATTAAGCCTTCCACAGCTTTAGCCTTTCCACAGACATAGAAGCAGCCAAGTGGCGGTCCTTCGGTTACTGGAACGACATGTGACTATCATTTCTCAATTAAAGGAAATGCACTTGTTTTGCCTGGCTTTGGCTTCGTTGTGTTTCTTTTGTTTTTAGTTCTCTTTTGTGTGTCTGCATGCCTGGATGCACATGACATGCAGAAGCCTATGGAGGCAGGTGTCCAGTTCTGTGCAGGTCGTTGAGACAGGATCTCGTGTATTCCAGGCTGGGCTTAAAGTCAGTGTACAGCCAAAAATGACCTTTGGTTTCTGAACCTCCTCTGCTTACCCCCAAATGCTGGAATTTTAGGCATGTGTTTTGAAACATCCTTTAGCATGCTGTGAAGATGTGTTACTGTGATTGGTTTAATGAGAAACTACATGGCCAGTAGCTAGGCAGAATTGTCAGGGCAGAGAGAATGCTGGGAAGAAGAAGGGCGGGGAAGACAGCCTCAATCAGACACACAAAATGGGATAGAGGTAAAATTCACATGGTAGAATGTAGATTAATAAGAATACGGATTAATTTAAGTTGTAAGAGTTAATTAAGAATAAGCCTAAGCTATTAACCAAGCTTTCATAAATAATAATGCCTTTTTGTGAGCTGGTAGCCACCCCCCAAAATATCTTCCTATAGGTATGTGCTACCCCACTCAGCTTTGGCTTTTTTAATATCCTAATTTGTGTTTTAAAAACAGATTTAGGGGCTGGAGGAATGGCTCGGTGGTTAAGATCATGTACTGCTCCTTCAGTGGAGTGAAGTTCTGTTCCCAGCACAGCCATCTGACAACTTACAACCACCCATAATTCCAGTTCCAGGGGTCCCCCTGCCTCTGGCTTCTGGGGTGCCTGCATTCATGTGTGCAAACCCATATGGAGACATGTACATATAATTAAATAAACCTTTTTTTAAAAAATTTTAAAACTTAAATTTAAATGGCAAATGGCAAAATGGCTGAGCAGATGTAGCTGCTGATGGTCCCTGACACCCAACAGTAGACAAGTCACCCTCAGACTCCTACAGACGACCATGGCATGCACTCCCATGCAAACACACATACACATACTATTTTTCCAAAAGCAAAAATCTTCAAATTTAAAAAGAACTCCATATATGTATATGTGTGTGTGTGTGTGTGTGTGTGTGTGTGTGTGTGTGTGTGTTTATAACTGTGGGTAACACTGTAACCATGGTTACCAAGGAAACCTGAAAGAGGGTGATAAGAACTGACTTCCCATTGACACTAGTTGGTTTTCACAAGAATATTTTAAAATAATTCCTTGACACAAAAGCCTGGCTTTGAGACAACTCCTGAGGCTGAAGTTGGGAGTCACTTCCTTAATGTCTTAAAATCCAGAGGGCTGTGGGGACTGCCCAAGTCTGGACATGAATGCTCTCCTTCTTAACTCTTCAGTACATTAAGAGGACAGAGCAAGTTCCCCAAAGTCCCAGCTGATCAAAACCTTTCGCTGGGCATGCCTGACCCTCAACTCTGGCATCTAGAACCATGTCTACCTGCAGCAGCTCCAATGATGAGCCAGGACAACGATATGACACCTGTGGAAACAATTTCAAAACTACCCAAGGCACAGACATGGCCATCTTTGGAACTCTTCTTCACCTTCCTAGGCTTTCTAAATTCCCATTGCCGAGACCGGGCATAGTGCTGCACACGTTTTTAGTCCCAGCATTCAAGAGCAAAGGCAAATGAATCTTTGT
The DNA here is from genome assembly GCA_004025045.1 of Sigmodon hispidus. Classification (NCBI taxonomy): domain Eukaryota; kingdom Metazoa; phylum Chordata; class Mammalia; order Rodentia; family Cricetidae; genus Sigmodon; species Sigmodon hispidus. Next base: position 77,436 of record PVIH01005568.1, read on the forward strand.
GAGTTCCAAGCCAGCCAAGGAGACCCTGTCTCTGAATAAAAAGAGAAAAGACTGACGGAGGGATGGCAGGATGGACAAATGGGAGGGAGGGAGGAAAGATCTCATTGCTATTTCTAAGTACATCACATAAAAGGTGGTATTTTTGTTGGGGGGGGTTAAGTTTTGTTTTGCCTTTTTTTATTTTTTTCTCTTACCTCAGGACAGGTGTTAAGACTCAGAGAGTAAACTAGGAACCATGCGTGTGCTTACCACTGGGATAACATGGGTGACGCCATCTCCACTGTCTATGACTATCCCTGTCAGGGTGCGTTCACCAACTTGCCGGGATGTCCACGAGGCTGCCAGGGCCAGCACTGCCTGGAGGGAGACATGGATCATCTTCTGAAGAGACAGGATCTACCCAGAAGATCAGCAGCCAGTCGAGACTGGTCTCAGGCTCTGAGGTGAACTCTTTCTTACTCAGTAGGTCTGAGGAACTTCCCTTTTCCTACCCCACATCTCCCAAAGTACAGGTCTTATTTAGCCAAATGGCATACCAGTTTTCCTTTCAAATAATGGAGTCAAGTTCGCAACAAAAACATCAAGTTTTACAATTACTAGTGAAGTGGAATTCCACTGCTAAATCACAAGATTTAACTTCCAATCTACTGATGTTCCAAGTGCAGCCACAAACACTGTGAGGTAATCACACAGGGAGGGTTTGGTTGTTTGGGAATTTGTTTGTGGTTTGAGGTGGGTCTCATGTAACTCAGGCTAGCTTCAAACTCTGTTGTATATCGAAGAATGGCCTTGAACTCATGATCTTCCTGCCTCCAACTCCAGAGTACTAGGATTTCAGATGTGCACCACCATACACAGTTTCTACCATACTTGGGATCAAACACAGACTTTTGTGCTGGGCAAGCACTCTACCAAATGAATTGCATCACAGCCCATATGAAGCTCTATTCTAACATAATGGAACCTACCATTCAGAAACTTTGATCTGGTAGGTATAAGACAGTGGTTCTCTGCCAGAGGCAACTCTGCTCTTCACAGACCATTTGGCCACTTTTGCTACCACTCACTGTCAACAGTTATCATTGCAGAGGGAACTGGAACTGACTGCAACTCTGCAATGCACAGGACACTCCAACCCAGGGCCCAACCAAGATGGAACACAGGGATTTAAACTTTTAACAGGCATATTCTGAGTGAAGTTGGCATATAGACCATCTTAAGAACCATTAGTCCTTGGGGGACATGGTGGCACACACCTTTCACCACAGCACTCAAGAGGACAGAAGAATCCTCCTGGGCTTGAGTCCAGAGTAGGCTATAGAGTAAGGTCTTATATAAATAATAGTAATAATGAATTAATTCATGTTTCTGAGTATCTCCCTGTTCTATACACAGAATTAATACATTTCTTCTGAAAAATGGGTGGAGGCTTCACTGAGTTAACAGGCACTATGATTCATCATGGGGAGTCAACAGCACCTCCAAAATTCATTTCTCCACGGAACTCTTCTTTCCTAGAAGAAAGTAATATTATGCAGAAAATTTTGGAGAAAGACTCATCTCAGCTACTCCTCAAGACTCCAAACAACATCCTTGTATACCAACACCAAAACAACAATATAACTGTAAGCCAAGAAAAAGCAGCTTCCAGATGAATTCTGGAAGCCCCTAGGAGAGCTCCAGGCCACAGAGCAAGAGTTCCTGAAACCAATGGAGCCTAATTACAGGGTTGGCTTTTGTTTGCTCTGTCTTTAAGACAGGAGCTCACTTTGTAAATCAGACTTGCCTCAGAACAAATGATATAGCCCAGGCTAACCTAGATCCTCCTACCTCACCCTCCCTAGTGGTAGCATCATGGCTTGACCTTATTTTGTTTTCCAATGGATGTTATGCTGTCTGTTCATTTCACTTTGGTTGTTGTTTTTTATTTGTTTGTTGCTTTTTACACTTAAAGTGACCCAAAGTAAGTGTAAAAAAATAAAAGAAAGAAAAGAAACACATCTACACCTCTAACTTGACACCCAAATAAAAACACATGAGACTCTGCATAGAAAAAGTGTAGAGTCAGACCAACTTCATTTCAGTGGCAGTTATATAAAAATAAATCACACAGCTGGGTGGTAGTGACATACACCTTTAATCCCAGTACTCCCTCTGTGAGTTTGAGGCCAGCCTGGTCTACAAAGGGAGTTCCATGACAGCTAGGGCTGTTACCTGGAGAAACCCTGTCTCAAAAAACCAATAAATAAATAAATTGATTAATTAAAGACAAGATTCTTTATGATACTTTGATTCAAACCTCAATAGCTTAGTAAAATGGAGCGCATACCAAGAGAGAGAAAAGAGAAATGTCTAGCCCAGTCTGAGCACAGAGGGCCTTGGGATTCCTGTTACTTGGACTGACAGAGTCAGAAAGACAATACTGTTTTTGTTTACCTGTACTGCAATGTAGAGTCCTGGTACATTAAATGACTCAAACATGATTTCTGCAAGGTACTCTCTGTTTTCTGGTGTGTTCAGTGGAGGTTCTGTCTGTAAGAAAACACTAGATTTAGGTTCTCTCCAATTTCATGTAACTACATCAGAACTATAGAAAGGGTAACCTAAAGGCATGCTGGCCAGAGTACTGTAGAACTTACTAGTCGCAAAGATGGGGTTCACTAATGGTGACTAAATAAAAGTATCTTATTGCAGATCTTAAAAGCTTTGACAAGGCAGAGTGAGACTCTGTGAGGCTTCTGCTCTCAGGACTCTCCCAAAGTTCAAAGTTCAACAAGTCACAAAAAAGGAGGAGCTCATTCATTACCTACATTGTACCTAACATCCCTGAAACTGTGATGCAGGATACCAAAGGCAGTGGAATACAGCCCAGAGTGAAGACTCAGGATGCTATCTGCAGTACCCAGACAGATGAGTTCTCCAAAGATCAGGCAAAGGACAAGCTGCTCCCTGGCAGAGGCAGTGGCAGGCTCAACCCACCACACTCCAGGATGGCTTCCATGTCCCCTGGGCACCGACCTCCTGGGCCTACCAAGCCCACACTCCCACATGCAATGAGAACAAATAATAAGTGCCTATATTACATAAAAATGCCAAAATAAAGAGAAAAGTAATGAAAACACAAATGGAGAAAAAAAATAAGTATATACAAGGAAGCATCCTGAACACTGGCCTGGCATCATGTGATTTTACGTGACAGGTGTCAGTCAATATGCAGGTATACTGAAAACACTGCATGAAACTACCCTCTGGCTATGTGTCCAGATCTTTATGAAACATAAATATATTGAGCACTTAGACCTCAGTGCTAACCCCATGACATCTCATTAGATATGTTCAGGTATCCCAAACTCCACATTCTGAAAGCTTCTGGTCATATGCATTTTGAGTAAGGGACACTGAGTGCATACCTAGGATGATATAAAAACAAAACAAATGAAAATCTTGAAAGACTGTCAACATGTCAACCCTTTTTAAAACAGTAAGTTGATAAAACAGGATCAAAATCATTGGACAACAAATTAAAACAAAGGTGCTATATTTTTTCCAAAATAATAAAGATCTACATCTTATATTTACATAAACCACAAAAATAAATAAAAATGCTCTGGACTTTTTTTAATATTTATTTTTATTCCATGTGAATTGGTGTTTTGCCTGCATGTATAACTGTACAAGGGTGTCAGATCTTGGAATTAGAGACAGTTGTTAGCTGTCATGTGGATGCTGGGAATCAAACTCAGGTCCTCCGGAAGAACAGTTAGTGCTCTTAACCGCTGAGCCTTCTCTCTAGCCCACTCTGAACATTTAAACAAAAAGTCCACATTACCTTTTATTATGGACTGAACTGTGATTTCCCCACAGTTCACGCATTAAAACCCTCACCCATAAATCTCCCTTCTTTCTTCCTTTCCTTCCTCTCCTCCTCCTCTTCTTCCTCTCTCTCTCTCTCTCTCTCTCTCTCTCTCTCTCTCTCTCTCTCTCTCTCTCTCTCTCTCTGGCTGTCTGCCTCTCTCCCTCCCTGCTGTGGAATATTCCTTTAAACCATGTGAGTATATGTCATGGTGATTGGTTTAATAAGAAGCTAAACAGCCATTAGCTGGGTAGAATTTTCAGGGCAGAAAGAACACTGGGGTGGAGAGCCAGGACGACAAGGGGTGCCAGCAGGGTGTGAAACGAGGCAGACACACAAAATGGAATAGAAGTAAAAGCTACTTGGGAAGATGTAAATTAAAAGATACAGGTTAATACGCTTAAAAAGAACTAGCTAGAAACAAGCCTAAGCTATGGGCTGGTCTTTTACAATTAATAATAAATCCACATGTGATTGCTGGGGAGCCGGTGGTCCCAATGGTCCAACCACACTTCCCTTCCTCCTTACAGGCATTAGCACAGAGAAAAGGCCAAGTAATAACACAGAAAGAAGGTAGCCATCGAAGGCCAGGAAGAGGCCCTGGCCAGGAGCCATCCTGGCTGTACCCCCTCAATCTTGAACTTGCAGCCTCCAGAACTATGAAAAAATAAGCCTCTCTTGTTTAAGCCACTTGGTTTGTGGCATTCTGTCAAGACAGCAGAGCATACCACTAACACTTCAAGGCCAGAATAAAGCCTCTGGCTTCAGAAGGGCTACTCTAACTCTATATCACACACAGCCATACTTAAGAATCTCCATGACAGGAAAGATAACCCAATAATTCTGTATCTGGCCACAGTATTAATCTATCATTTTGCACAAACAAAATATTTTTAACTGTGTATAAACTCAAAAAAATCAATATACACTGCTCAGGGTGAGGTGAAGTGTTACACTATACACAATCGCAACACTGTTACTGCTCTGAACCCCCAAATTAAACCCTAATCATCTTTAAATACAGAATTCTCAGACAAAGCCTCCTCCCTGAAGACTTGCTTTCATAGTCTCACGAGCTACTATGCAAGCTGTCAAAAGAGGTTGGTAATTAAGAGCTCAACTCAACTGTGATGCCTACGAACTACAGCAATGGCCAGCCCTGCAACAGTGCCAGTCCTAAAGGGTAGCACTCAGCCTCTTGGTTCTCTAATTGGACCTAAGGCCTTCTCAACAGCCTGGTACTGGAAACCTAGCCAACTGCCTGGGGCTATTGAGGTCATGGATCTTAGAGGGGACCCCAAAGCTACTTTAATAGACCAGCGCAGACTCCCGACTGCATCCTAAATACTCATCCTTATAACCATAGCTAAGTGTCCTCTTGTCCCTCATCTGAAACTTGTCTTTGCAAGGGACAAAGGCCATCATGGAAAACCACAACTGGTCAAAATACAAAGACTAACAGATCATGAGGGCTCAGGCACAACAAATGTACCTACAACACAAGTCCTACGCCTGAGGCTCAGGGGACATCAAAGAAGGGATAGAAAGACTGTAAAAGGCAGGGGACCAGGAAGTCTGCTTTGATATCATGTCTCCTAGAAATGACAGAGATGCTTCACCCAGCACACTGAAACAATATGGCTGCCAAAACAAGATCCACACAACAAACAACTCCGATAGACAGGCTGATTGGAATATGCAATTCTCATGAGGCCTCACCTCTACACAAGCAACCAACCACACCGAAAGAGAAAGAATTAGATTTTCCCAGGGATGAGACCTCTGACTGGCTATCCAATGCCACATGGTCAGCCCTGAAATCCTGCACATACAAGCAACACTAAACGAACTGAGCAAGTCATAGTTATATATTTATGTGTTTGTATGTGTAATGATAGTAGTAGAAGGGATGAGTTTGAGAGGGTGGGGGAGCACACTGGGGGCGTTGAAGCAAGACAACACTGTTGTTTTAACTTCTGCACAGTGGCTGCACCTTAATCTACTGCTGTCTTAGCCGGCAACTGCAATTCCAGCCTGGGAGGACTCTGCTCTGGCGGGCGGGCACTGTTATTGCCACTAAAGGAAGCTCTCACTAAACCTCTAGGGTTTTAATTATGAATAAAACTCAGGATTTAAAGGCCGGGATGGAAACCTGCGAGCCTAGAGAGGCTGAATAGTAACTATCTAACCCTTTCCCCTTCCTGGAATCCACAGAAGACCCAGGCTTCTACTTCCACAAACCAGAATAGACCGGGATGTTCCAATGACTATCCTACGACTTCCTAGGACTCTCTCCCAGATTACTGCTGACTCCCTCTGAGGCCCTATGATTACTTTCTGTCAACTAGTTTCTAACTCAGCCTCCTTACCCAAGGTTAATTCTATTTAACACAAATGCAAATTCAGGGTTCACAGTGCGATCAACATCTCCAGACAGAACATAAGAGAGGTTCGAAAAAGGACAGGAAAGGAGGGGGAAATAATGTATGTTAATTAAAAATGCTAAATTAAGAAAAAAATGAATGGCTGGGCAGTGATGGCACATGCCTTTAATCGCAGCACTTGGGAGGCAGAGGCAGGTGGATCTCTGTGAGTATGAGATCAGCCTGGTCTACAGAGCAAGTTCCAGGACAAGCTACACAGAGAAACCCTATCAGGAGTGGGGGGGATGCTTT
>PVIH01005568.1:84063-122422 GCA_004025045.1 Sigmodon hispidus
AAAAAAAAAAAAAAAAAAAAAAAAAAAAAAAAAAAAAAAAAAAAAAAAAAAAAAAAAAAGATGTATACCTTTATCTACAAAGATTATACTGTTTTTTAGACATCAGAAGCATAAGTCAATATCTGAAAACAGACAGGAGCTAGCTGCTAGCTTCACAACTAGACAACTGCTATAATGATGACATGGAAACTGGTGATCTGAATGAGAAATGTCCCCCATGGGCTCCTGAATTTAAACACAGACCCTGCAGGTGAAGCTTCTGCAGGCTGCGGAGATGCAGGCTTGCTCAAGGAAGTGTGTCACTGGGAGAGGGTCTTGAGATTTAATAGCCTCACACACTTCCTGTTCCCTGGGCTTCATGTGTGTAGTTGAGGAAGTGACCTCTCAGCTTCCTGCACCTGTCACCATGCCTGCTGTTTGCCATGGCAGATTCTTCTCTCTCCGGAACCATAAGCCAAAAGTAAACTCTCCCTTCAGTTGCCTTTGGCTGCAGTGTTTTTATCACAGCAAGAGATAAGTAATTGAAGCAAGGGCCGCCAGGACGGCCCAGTGTTTGGAGGTGCCTGCCACCAAGCTGCCAACCTCAGTTCAAGCCCCAGGGTCCAAACGAAAAAAAGATCTGACTCCTTCAAGGTGTCTTCTGACCTCCACATGAACACACATACAGTGCTCACACACAAACACAAAAATAAATACATACGTAAACTAGAAATGAAGTATAATACTATATATAAGATATAAAAACATGGGTTAAAAGTGAAAACTGCTAAATGTTAACAATCTCTATGTTTATGTGATGGGACTGAGAAAGACACAGACATCATTTGCAAGCATTCTGAATCTTCTCTTCATCTCTTCTGTTACAGAGAAGAAGCTTACACACCTGGGTGAGACTCTAGACACAGCAATGCAGCCCCCTTAGCCACAGACCAATCACTGCGTAAAGTAAACCTATCACAGAGCAGGAGCAGACACAGCATGACCACGGCTCTCCTGGCACACCGGGTCCCTGATGTCTGACACTCAAGATGGACAGGATGCAGCAGAAGGATCGCAAGCCGCTGAGCTCTATTACAGCAGCCATCTTCAGGCCTGTGATCGCCTCGCTCTGGCAGGCACTAGGAGCTGTACCTCATTGACCAATACTGGCAATAGCAAGAGGCCCTGACAAAAAGCGTATCCCAGACTTCTTTATGGACAAAGAGTCGGTAAGCTCTGGGCAATGAGATGCAAAAGCTGATACCAAATAGTAGACCCTCTTTGCCCTTACCCCCGCTTTTCCTTTAGAATAAGGAAATAACTGAAGCTACAGCAGCCATGCTTAGAATAGTCAGCATCCTATCCAGGGAAGCCAAACATCAAATACATTAGGAAAGAGAAATCCCTCATGCCATGCCCAGCACCAACTGCCTGCCATAAGCTGACTTTATCAAGAAAATTAAAATCCCTAACTTGTTTGAACTATTACTTTTAGATTCCTATCACTGGCTACCAACCACAACAGAAACAGTAAAATTATCACCCGGAATGAATAATTGCTAAGTGTTATGAAAAATAACCTATATCTCTCCATGAGATAAAAAAATTGAATGTACATACCTAGAACTTGTTCTGCTTTTAAACCACTCCATAATTGTAGTAGAGGAACAGTTTATTGTTATTGGTATATGTGTGCACGTGAGCACACAGGTACACAAGTGTCACACACACACACACACACACACACACACACACACACACACACACACACACACACGCACCGGTAGAGGTCAGAGGGTAACTTCTCAGCATCAGCTCTCTCCTTTGTGTGGGTTCTGGAAATCGAACTCAGGCCACCAAGCTGGCACAGAATGCACTCTGACCTCCTGAGCCATCTTGACTACTCAAGAGACTAGTTTTAAAATAAAAACACTCCATGAAAAGAGTCAACAGAGGAGATGACAATGCACTGGAGGTTTGGAGAAAGGTGGACCAGCACAGGCTGAGCAAGCCCATGCATCCCATCTCTGTGCTGCCTAGTGACCACAGAACTAGGAGAGCATGTCTGAACCACCATTAATATGCTGGCTAGTTTTAGGTTCACTTGGCACAAGCTAGGGCCGCCTGAAAGGGGGAAAATTCATTGAAAAACAGTCTCCATAAGACCCAAATATATATTTTCTTAATTAGTGACTGATGAGTGAGGGCCCAGACCATTATGGTCCTGCGTTCTGTAAGAAAACAGACTTAGCAAGCCATGATGAGCAATAACCTTCCATGGCTTCTGCGTCAGCTCCTTCCTCCAGGTTCCTGCCCTGTTTGAGTTCCTGTCCCAACTTCAGTGATGAACAGTGTAAGCAAAATAAACCCTTTCCTCCCCAACTTGACTTTGCATGGTGTTTCCTTACAGCAATAGAAACCCTAAGCAAGACTATTAACAATCAAGGGAATTCTAGGGCATGACATAGATATATGAAACTGTCATACTGGATCCATTTGTTTGTTTCTAACCAAAAACCTAATTTAGAAAGAAAGGAAGGAAGGAAGGAATGAGGGAAGGAAGGAAGAAAGAAAGAAAGGAAGAAAGAAAGACAGAAAGAAAGAAAAAGAATCTGGGTGTGGTGGCACGTGCCTATAACCCCAGAACGAGCACAAGAAAACAGGTGATTCCCTAGAGCTTGAACCAAGCCTGGGCTACTTGTTAAGCTTCAGAATAGTAGGAGAACATGTCACTCACTCACACACACACACACACACACACACACACACACACACACACACACACACACAGAGTCAATGTCTGGCATCTCTACCCTCGAAATCCCCCAGCCCAGTCACACCTCTTACTATCACACCGACCCACATCGTCCTCTTCGCTCCTCACCTCCCTGTCCCACAAGGTACATTAACTTAGTCAGTTCTTCAGAGTCATCATGGTGTCTCACTGCTGCTGGTCTGCAAATGGTCTTTTCTAGGTTCAAATAAAACACTATCTCCTGCTTCTTCCTAGCAAGTGATTATATTTTACCAGTTTGTAGATATGCCAGCTAAACCAGGGAAGGGGGGGGAGGAAGAGAAGAAGGAGAAGGAGGGTGAGGAGGACGAGGAGGAAGAGGAGGAGGAGGAGAAGACGGAGACAGAAAAAAATTTGTGTGGCTTTCTGTTTTGTTTTTAATTTCCCAGTAAAAATATTCTGGGACACGTAAGTCCACAGGCCTTAGATTAGATGTCCTTAAGTAGAGGCAGAGGAGAGGTCTTGGCACAGTAAGCTAAAGAAGATAGAAAGAAGCAGCTGGGCATGGTGCCTGGCCCTAAAACCCTATCGGACAGGTAGTTAGTGATACACTAGAACAAGAAAAGTGCCAGCCCAGGCAGGTGGAATCTGAGATGTTTTTGTCACACAGACAACTCACATGCTCAGTTACCTGGCTCCATTTATTTAATACAACCCCTGTGTGTGTTCAGGAGAGGAAATACAGAGGCCTATAAAACACGGTAGCCACACCTGACATTCTGAGTTTGAAGATACACCTGAGGAAGAGGTCACAGCACCTTTTCAGATTTGCCTTGATTAATATAATGAAAATAATATCATTACAATTAATAATTATCATATAATAATATAATATGATGTATTAATTATAATAATTATTTTACATTAAAATATAGACTATTGTAACTATTAGCCTTGTAGTTTCCACTTTCTTTTTTTTCAGTAATTTGTTTATTTTTATTTTATTTGCATTGCTGTTTGCCTGCATGTATGTCTCTTTTTTAGAGGGGCATCAATTTTTAGAACTACAGATAGTTGTTAGTTACCATGTGGGTTTGGGAAATGAACCCAGGTCCTCTGGAAGAGCAGGCAGTGTTCTTAACTGCTGAGCCATCTCTCCAGCTACATCACTTTCTAATATAATATTACACTACATATTGTAATAAAATAATAATTAATATACATTAAATATATAGATTCTGTAACTATTAGCCTTGTAGCTACTTCTTTTGGTTTTTTAAGACAGGATTTCTCTGTGTGACAGCTCTTCCTGTCCTGAAACTAGCTCTGTAGACCAGAATACTAGCCTTGAACTCACAGTGATCCTCCTGCCTCTGCCTCCCAAGTTCTGGGATTAAAGGTGTGTGTCACCACTGCCTGGCTTAGTTATTACTTTCTAAATCAGACAATCCTAAAGAGCATGTATACATAATAAACCATTAGAAAGAATTATAACTGGATATTGAACCATTTGACAATGTACTTGCATAGAAAAATCCAAAGCTAATTCATGTAAGTTTTAATATGTAGCTTATGTTGTATAGAGTTGCTATTTATGAAGCAAGCATTTTATACATGAGACTACTTTTAATGTACAAAGAATATTCCATGGAAGGAAAGATTGTACTGAATAGAACAATTAGGTCCCATAGATCCCAGGAGGTATTTCTTCTCAGTTCTCTGTTGTTTGGTTTGACACAATACTTAAGTACCATAATCAGGGCCCAGGACTCAGCTCAGTTCCCTTTTACAATAAGACCTAAGCACTGGAAAAACAACATCCTGGCTGAGGTTATGCCTAATAGCTAATAGTCACAGCATACACTTAATTCTCAAGGACACAGGAGAACACAACAGCTTCCCATGCAAGCCATGTCTCCTTCTCTAGACCCCGTGCTGGAAGTCTGACAAAGTACTTACCCTCCTCCCAGTCTAGGAAACCCACAGACAACTCAGACATATGGGGCAAAACCACAGGGAAGGCTCCTAAGAATGGCTTCTGGATTGCAGGAAAAGCCTTTTCTTCTACTACTAAGCAGAAATAAGTAAAGACACTGAAGAGGCAGCACAGAAGGCTGGACAGCCATTTGGGGGATCAGAGAGGCAACCGGACGGGTACATCTCTGTGCTGCTGAACAGAGTACCCCAAGGCTGTAGACGCTGGCCATCCTGCTCTGTGGGTGAAAAGCCTTTTAGGTTCTGGATATTATATGTATATTGTGTGTATGTGTGTGTATGTTTTTGGTATTTGCCTCTAAAGCATCCTGATTAATGTGAAAGCCTTTAGAAGGACTTTATGTTTAAAAAGCTAAGTTAAGTCTTTCGAAGAACTTTAATATTTAACAATCTAAATAATTTGGAACACACAGGAATATATTTCTCTTGACTCCAACTACTCACCATTAAAAAATAATGATCCTCAGGTTCAGCACGAAGATACTTAAAGACCACTTGCTCCATGAACCTTTCCATAAGATCCCAGTCTTCAATGATGCCATGTCGTATAGGCCACTGGAGCAAAGGAAGCAAATGTGTCTGATATTAAGAATGATACAAGCAACATCTTCACAGCACAGTGCAGAGGAGGCTGTGTGGCCCAAGAGAATAAAGGCCTCCTGGTGGGGAGCTCATAGTGAGTCACATACAAACAACATGCTTTAACAAGAGACCAAGTTATTGACTGTATTTTACTGCGTGTTCTCTAGTACACAAAACCACCTTGGCGGCAGCAGGCGGAGCTCATCTACCATCCTACTCCCTCTGGTCCTTTTGATTTTAGAGGAGAAAGATCTGCTCTGCTGGGGAACAAGTGGAGAAACAGAGACTATGTGTAGACTATAGGCAACGGCTATAGAAGTCAGTGTGATGGTTCCTAAAAAGAACTAACAAGAGAACTAATTTAAAGTACAGGGAGACCACGCATAGGTATATACCTGAAGGATTCCAAATCACTAAGCCACAGAGATATATGAACATCCATGGTGACTGCTGTGTATTCACAGTAGCTAAGAAACGGAGCCAGGATAGATGTCTATCAACAGATAAATGGATCCTTTTTAAATGTTGTACATATATGTATACTATATACCTGTGTGTGTGTATATATGTGTGTGTGTGTGTGTGCGATGGAATTTTATTTAGCCATGAAAACTGAAATCATGACAGCTGCAGGAAGATGAATGCCAATGGAGATTATTAAGGTAAATGAAATAAGTCAGACTCAGAAAGACAAACATTGCATGTTTTTTCTCATATCTAGACCCTAGATTTAAATCAATAACTCTTTCCTCTTCCCCTCTGTCTTTCTGCGAGAATGTGGGGGGGGGTGCATGAAACCAAAAGGGTCCATGAGTGGGGAGGAAGTGATCTCAAGGGAAGAGGGATAAAAAGAGAATCATGGGATACATATGTCATGAGAGCAGAAAGGAGAAGAAGAATCTGGAGGAAGGGAAGGAATCAGCAAGGGCGGGCAGGTCGACGAGAGAAGCCAGGAGATCATTAGAGGAAGTGTGGACGAATAAGAACGAAGTAGAATGACACGCATGTATGAAGGTGTCATAATGCAATCCATCACTTTGTATGCTAAGCTTAAAAGTAAATCATTTTCAAAAGATATACCCGCTTTAATATTAGTGCTTCTTCTCTTCAGGTTTCCAGATCGGACGGTGCGTTAGTCACTTTCAGATCTTGCTTGTACTGCTTGTTCCAAATAGGGCCTCCGTTAATGCATTTTTGTTCTCCACTCGGGATCAGAAACATCCCCCTCCATGCAGCTAACCACCTCCAACCCAAGCCTAAGAATGAAGCCGCATTCCACAACTGCCAGGTACAATTTCCAGACAACCTATCATTTCCCTCAGTCGTTTTATGCTCTCTTCTTGGCTGTCACTTACACAAGCAGACTGCTGGCCAAACTTTACCTTGGTAGCGTAGGTAGGTTTATCGATGGCTTCATCCCCTATGAAAAAGTCAAGGTCATCAACTCCTCTCAGCACCCTCCTTTGGGCTTGCTCAACTACCTTTGCAGATTCTCGGATGGCGATACCTAAAGGGGGAAAGAATTTTTTTCTTTCACAAAGATGCCGTCACTATGCACGTGTTATCTGAATCATCAGGAACAGCTAACATCGTCTATATGGTTGTATAGTAAATGGTGGCTGCTAGAGTTCTATCTGGGGTTGGGTTGCTCACAGGAGACATGATGAACACGTGAAATGACAGAGAAACAAACATTTCTTTTCCAGTATCACATCAGCATAATGCAAGGGACCCACTTTTAATATCAGCACAGAAGCAATATTGTCTACCAGCCTCATCTGGAGAAACCCCTTAAGAAAGCAGGTGATGTTATGGACCATACACCCACCACATGTAGATTGTAAAATACAGTTTGGAAGGGACAAAATCCTACACAACATAGAAGTGAAAGGGAAATTGAAAAATAATGTTTATATGCTCTTAAGTCATTTAAATGGAATGACATCAAATAATTTTAAAATACAGAGTCTAATTATAGAGGGAGGAGCTGTGGTTTCCAATTAAAATGAAAAAAAAAAACCAAACCTACAAGGTTATAGGCTGGCATCTGTTGCAAAATATATATATAAAATATTCAAACAACCATATCAAAGAAGATCTTAACAGTTCATATTTGCAACTATATTTAACAATAAATAACCATATAAACTTCGATCCAGAATTCAACACCTAATAAAACTGTGAAATGCTTCACAAAGATTGACTTTGCATGGAGACGCCTAACCTCTGGTCACAATCTGAGTTCCCTTTAACTCCCCCACATCATCAGGTCTCTGTGCAATGCCCTCCCTCCCTGCAAACTGTCCCTGACTACCAGGTAACTAGAGGCATGTCCTCAATGGCCACTGGCTCTTCATGCTTGCTTTAGTATATTTTTCACAAAGAATGCTGACCAGTCCACCAACAAGACTGTAAACACCTCTGAGTCAGAAAACGTAAGTCTGCTGCTGCTCTAGGAGCAGGCACATACAATTCACTAAAGTAAGAAGCCCTGGGGTTTACCAAGCACTCTTTGTTTCTTTTTGTGCATGGAGTCACTGAGTCTTCACAGGACTCTATGGGGAAGGCACTACTATTTCAGCAATCAAGGTCACGCCACTCCCAAGAGACAGATCTAGGCTTTGCACCTAAGCACTGCCACCAGTGAGCACCAGAGGGATGTATGTCCTATTAATATACTACTCTACTGAGATGCTGATTGTGAATATGGAAAATGTTCCAACTATGCCAAACTATTCTAACATAAGCCTAATTCTATAACGATGCCAACCGAGCCTCCAAAGGGGTTTAATGTATGTTTGGTGAAGCCAATCGTCAGCGCAAATATTCAGGAGTGCCAGCTCAAGTTCCTCAGGATTCCACCATGAAATCCTGTGTGTACTTGAGGGAGGGAGGGGCGGGTTACCAGATCTTCCTGATATGCCCTAACCACTCCGGTAGTGTGGTAGTCTCACAAAGTGAAGTCCCTCTGAACATGGAGCTCAGCACTCCCAAACTAGCTACCCTGCAGAAAGTGCTCTTACTATAAAAGGAAGGGACATGTCCCACCACCTCCAATGTAAGGCTACATAATGCGCACAGACTACATAATGCGCATAACACGGACACAGCAGTACCCAATACTTAAGAGGCAGCAACATGGAATCACTCTGGGGAGAAATCAGAGAACACTGTGACTTCAAAGCCGAACCCAATAATTCAGCTTTTAAAACTCATTCTAAAGGAGTGTCAGTGTGAATAAAGGTACACACTGAAGAATGTTTTGTAGAACTAATCATAATAGTAACAAGGTGCAGGTAGGGATCCTAACCCATCTGAAAGCCACCAACTTCATGCTTGACTTGATCAAATTGTATCAGAGACTTAGAGCTACTAAGTGGCCTTTCAGAACTCCATATAGCAGCTTCATTTCAGTAACTTATAGGCCACCCCATGTGCAGGCCTGAGATTGTCAGCCAAAGCAGGACACAGATGACTCTAGGTAGCAGGACCACAGTGGCTGACCTGGGGCACAGTGGCTGACCCTGAGTAGCAGGACCACAGTGGCTGACTCTGGGCAGCAGGGCCACAGTGGCTGAGCTTAAGCAGCAGGACCACAGTGGCTGATCCTAAGCAGCAGGACCACAGTGGCTAAGCTTGGGCAGCAGGACCACAGTGGTTGAACTTGGGGAGCAGGACCACAATGGCTGACCCTAGGCAGCAGGACCACAGTGGTTGAGCTTGGGGAGCAGGACCACAATGGCTGACCCTGGGCAGCAGGACCACAATGGCTGAGCCTGGGCAGCAGGGCCACAGTGGCTGAGCCTGGACAGCAGGGCCACAGTGGCTGACCCTGGGGCAGCAGGACCACAATGGCTGAGCCTGGGCAGCAGGGCCACAGTAGCTGAGCCTGGGCAGCAGGACCACAGTGGCTGACCCTGGGGCAGCAGGACCACAATGGCTGACCCTGGGCAGCAGGACCACAGTGGCTGAGCCTGGGCAGCAGGGCCACAGTGGCTGTTGCTTCTAGCTACCAAGCATATTGGCTTTTCAATTATGGGGTTGGGACAGAAGATAATAGAACAAAATTCAAATTCTTGTGCAAGCTAAAGCATTCTAGCCTGTTACTCTCAAATGCATTTAACCCTAACAGGTTGTTTCCGGCTTTTGACATCACTGCACAAAGTTGTCAACTACAAAGTTACAGTGCAGAACCACACAACCGAGTTAAGTGAGTTTGTAACTTTGTGTCTGCCTCATCGTCCTAACCAGCAGACAACTCATGCAGCCCATGGGCTACAGGCTGGACACCTACTACTCCCACCGTTGGAAACTCAAAACTGGTCCAAGCATAGACCTGTCTCAAATGATAACTTTGCTGTAGATTTATCTTAAGAATTATTCCAGGGCTAACAAGATGTCTCAAGGGTAAAGTCATTTGTCACCAAACCTGATGGCATTAGTTTAACCTCCAGGACCTAACACACACACACACACACACACACACACACACACACAATATTTAAGAATACTAAATAAGTAAATATAAAACATTACTCCTAACAAGTAAATATGTATGTATAATTAATCCTGAAAATATATTTTTCTGACACTCTCAAATTATTACAAAGAGAATTAAAACAATTTAAGACTTTCCCTCAGCTCTGTGGTCCAGGCCAGTCCCAAGCTCTCCGTCTTTCTGTCTCAGCCTCCTGGATGCTAAAATTACAGGCCTGGATCATCTTGCTCAGCTCCTGGATCATTTCTTTTTTTCTAGTGTATTATTGTTTCTCTTTTTAGTTTTTGTTTAAGACATTTAAGGCTGCCAGTCTGATGTCTGACTTTGAACTCACTACAAAACTAAAAATAACCTTGAACTCAGCAACTTCCTATTTATAGAGAACACTCTTCATCCTACTGAGCCATTTCTTTAATGATCATACACACGGTCTAAACTGCAACATATCTGTAAAGGTGTGTACTATAAATATACACCACACTTAGAGTTTTCTGGGCCAAGCTGCATTACCCTTCTCTCTCTCCTTCCCCCACCCCCACCTCTCCCCATCCTTTCCCTCTCTTGCCTTATCCATTGCCAGCTCTAAGAACACTGTTAAAACTTGAAATAGCACAGCCATAAGAATCTATATAGAACCACTAATGAAACACTAAAAGCACACTCTCTTTAAAGTCAGTAAGACAAAAGGGCCTGCTAAGCGCACTTCCAGTCACTATTTTAATAGACGTGGAGCCAATGTAACAGCCTCCAAAAATCAGCTAGTGGCTAAAGCATTAAAGTCACCCGCCACCAAGCCTGATGGCGTGAGCTTGAATCCTGGGGTCACACAGTAGAGAAGAACTGACTCTTGAAAGTAAAGTTGTCCCCTAGCTCCGAGTGTGTACTGAGACATGTACAGCCACATACAACAAATAAATAAACATTCACAAAGACTAAATAAAAACAGCCACAATAAGACTAGAATTACAAGCCGGGCACAGACAGAAGAGTGGAGTTCAATCAGTAGAGGGTTTGCAAGCAAAAGAACCTGAGTTTGGATCCCCAGCATTCAAGTAAAGGTCAAACACAGAGACGTATGTATCCACAATCCTGGCGCTGGGATGCAGAAACAGGAGTTCATGAGCTCTAAGTTAAGAGAAAGATCCCGTCTCAAGCGTGGAAAGCAATGAAGAAAGACAAGCAACATCTGCCTCTGGCCTCCACATGTGCACATACTCATGTAAACATGTACATACGCCACAAATGCAGAGAGAGATTGCCTACCAGCAGACTATCAGAATAATGTTACTGGATGTAAAAACAATTTACACATCTCAAGAATATTGTTTATGATCTATTTCACATTAAGTTATGCATATATGTGTCTGCATTTCTATGTGGGAATGTGCATGTGTGTGTAGATGATCACACAGTCCAGACGAGGGTATGGGATTATGGAGAGTTGAGCTACAGGCAGTTGTAAATTGCCTGATATGAGTGCCAGGTACTAAACCCAGATTCTCTGAAAAGCAGTGCACACTCTTAGCTGCTCCACAGCAAGACCGTCCTTATGTGCTAACAATAACTAATTAGAAAACAATTTTAAAAATAAATTCATACAATAAAACATAAAAGTCCCTAAAAATAAATCTAGCAAAAAACACGTAGAAGTTAAGTGATATTAGAAAACATTACTGAAAACCCCACAAGATATGAAAGAACAATGAAATGCCTATACTGCATTCATGAACACACACTGAACATACAGTTATCCATGAATAACAAAATTAAACACAAAATTTTAAATTAGCCTATAAAAGTATCTCTAATCAAGACCTCATTATGAACTGTTATAATTAACTTAAACTGATTCTAAAATTTAAGAGTATAAAGAAAAAGCCAAATCATTTAAAAATAAAAATAAAAAATCAAACTCACTAAAGAAAAATGTATGGCCAGTGGGGTTCACACTGCATACTTGGAACGGAAACAGAAAAATCCATCAATGAAGCAAAATAAAGACCAAAATGTTTCCAAGCATAGGGCAGGCATGGTGACACACATCTGTAACCCTAGCACTCTGGAGGCTGAAGCCGGAGCTATAGGGTTCTCATGGTGAAATTCTGTCAAGAAAGATATTCCCAAGCATAAATGCTACTTCAATGTGACAAAAAAAATACCAAATTGGAATGTATTTTTTAATCACTGGTATTGGGGCAACTGGCTTATACTTGAAAATAAGATCAGCTAGCTATCTTTCATACATATTCCAAACTTTACTTAAAATATGCAAAATTCCTCTTGAGTTCTTTGGAATGGGAATGTACTTTTTAAAATAGAAACATTACAAGCTGGAAAACATTAAAATTTTTGACTCTATCAAAATTTAAAATTTCTAGATAATAAAAAAATCAATTTAAAAATGTCACAGTGCACTAGGAATGTAGCTCAGTGTTTAGTACACACAAGGTTTGATTCTAGTTCCACAAAATAAACAAATCATCACAAAATTGGAAACAATGTCTGTAACAAGTCAGTGCACAATACCTAGTGTCCCTAGAACATCAAAAATTATCAAAAATGCAATTTTAAAAATGGACAAAAACCCAGAGAGGCACTGAATGGTGCTCAGCATAATTTCACATCCACTGAACTTGAGGGTAACAGTGAGAAAACAGAACCTCACTCCTGTTACCAGTGGGCTAAGGGCAGC
The DNA here is from genome assembly GCA_004025045.1 of Sigmodon hispidus. Classification (NCBI taxonomy): domain Eukaryota; kingdom Metazoa; phylum Chordata; class Mammalia; order Rodentia; family Cricetidae; genus Sigmodon; species Sigmodon hispidus. Next base: position 96,544 of record PVIH01005568.1, read on the forward strand.
ACAGAACTAATGAGGTGGTAACTGTACAGCTGCCCTGAAACCAGAACATCTCAGATTCCTCTTGGAGAAACAGTACATGTGCAAAAGGAGATGCTCACTACACCGTCTTGTAAAATCATAAAACTGGAAAATACTCATGTTTTTAAATCTTTCAGCTGGACATATATATGGCTCATGTCTGTAATACCAGCACAAGGAGGCCAAGGCAAGAAGCCCGTGAGTTTAAAATCTGGTACAAGAGGAGACTACGTTGTATAATCACATAAGACACCAGCTTTAGACCTGCGTATGTTAGCAGTGATGAATACTAAGAGCAACACTGAAGACAGTTTTTTTAAAAAAAAAAATAATAATAATAATTCTGAAACTTTGCAGAAAATAATTTTTAAAATACATTGAGTGGTAAGGCCTTGTCCATATAATGTAATGCTGAAACACAAGACCAGAAACCTAGACAGAAAATATCCGCGACAGAAAGGGAACAAGGAAAGAGGAACAGGGTTAGAAAGAGAGAGAAGGGCTGAGACTGAGCCCAAAAGGTGTCAATTGCAGACATCTGTCATCTGAGAAGCTCACTTTGGGTGACCTCATAGCAGGTGTACTTACACTAACTAAAACATCTCCCCAGGCCTCTGTCACATGCAGGCCAGTGCTGGCCAGCACCTCCGTATGTAGCACAGGACTGCATGTATATACTCTGACATGAAGATGGATGTTAGTGTGCTTATTGTGGGTAGTGGGTCCACGAGTCTTTACAATTCTCTTTGCATTTTACTACCCAAACCAAATTTTAAAGCTATATTTAAATAAAGAAAAAAATAGGCCAGGAGTAGTGGCATATATTTAATCTCAGCACTCAGTGAGGCAGAGACAAGTAGATCTGTGTGAGGCCAGCCTGGTCTACAGAGTGAGTTCTAGACCAGCCAGGGATACAGAATAAGACCTGTCTCAAAAAAAGAACAGTGGCAGACCTGAGGTCCCTCTGCAGTCAAGCTCTGTCCCAGAGCTTCCAGTCTGTCACCTAGTCACCTGGAAACCTTCCAGGCACACAGTGACCACAGGAACCCCCTTCCCCTTAGGTTCCCGTTCCACCGCCCTCTTTCTATTGCTGTGGTCAGCGCACATGCTCTCCTCAGACTGAACCTTTCAGTGGCTCCCAATAGTCTCCATCAATCCAAAACCAAAAAATACATATAAGAACAACGAGGCTAAAAGTCTACACAGCAACTTCAACAAACCAGACATGAATGGAGCCTGGACAGATGGACTGCCAGTCTAGTCCCGGTGCCTAGGCCCTGAGGGAAGCCCTTGGGACCCTATAAATGTGTAAATGCGGTTCCCTAGAAAGCCAATCCAGTCTTATTACATGGCTCTTCTCCAAACTTCAATCCCATGTCCTGCCAGGTCTCATGGAGATTCCATTAGCACCCACTTCTCCACACCCAAATCTGACCTTGACCCCTGGGGATCACAGTTTTGCTCCAGCCCCCAGCCTCCCTCCCTCTCTCTGCCCTTTTTCCTTTCCATCTTCCTTTCTTCCTCCTTCTCTCTCTCTCCTGTCCTGTGGGACACAGGTCTGCTGCATGCCCAGCAAGTTCTAGGGCTTAGCTCTGGAGCCAGCTCTCCTGAGGCCACTTCATCACTCACATCGGCGAACCTGTCCTGTACATGAGACCTCTGAAAAAAGAAAGACAGTTGCATTCTTAGCACTGAGACAAGCAGTGGATCAATCCTCTGGGGTAACTGAAGCCCTGTACCTATTCAAACATCCTCATGTCTGCCCTAACATCCTCAGTTATGCATGCTGCAATTCTGCCCTGAGAACTCCAGCCAACAATATCACCATTCTTGGGGCTGGAGAGAAAGCTCAGTGGTTAAGAGCATATCCTACTGCTGCAGAGGATTTGAATCTATCTCCTAACACCCATCCATCTCAAGCGGTCAGCCTGCCTATAACTCCAGCTCCAAGGGACTTGATGTGCTCTTCTGGACTCTGTAGACATCTACATTCACTAACACACACACACACACACACACACACACACACACACACCAGCATAAATTACAAAATGAAATGAAAAGGACAGAGAAGGCTCAGCAGTTAAGAGCACGCCCCCTCTCCCAGAGAACCTGGGTTCAATTCTCAGCACCCACAATGTGTCTCAAAACTATCTGGAACTCCAGTCCCAGGGGATACAACACCCTCTTCTGGCCCCACAGGCACTGCACACACAGTGTGCAGATACATGCTGGCAAAACACCTGTACACGTAAGAATCAATGTGTAAAATTTCAAACAGATAAGACAAATCTTTTTTTAATGCTGCCACCCATTACTACTCATCCTTTGACACTGTATTGTCTTCCAGTTTTTGCCACTGTTTAGGCTCTGACGGCCCCATCTGAGAGCTCCTGACTCTTGACCGTAAGTCCCGCTAACAACAGCCTTCGATCCCCTCTATGAACAATGACAGGTTAAGAGGTGCCGCTAGCCAAGTGCTGCTGAGTTTAGATGGCAGCAAAGCAAAGGGGACATGGCCAATTCTTTTTAGATGATGCACTTAACAAGGTTAAAAATCTAACTTGTCAACTAGTCAACACAGCATGGAATGATCATTCATCCGAATAAAACTCTCAGCGACTGATCGCCATACAGATGACAGATGTCATGGACCTAACTATGTCCACAAAATGAAGTCCCAACTTCCAGCATGACTGAATTTGGGGACAGGACTTTTATAAACATCAGTGAATTTTAAAAGGTCATGAGGGTAGAAACGGAATGCAATTAGAGTGGTGGTCTTATGGAAAGGGACACCCGTTCTCTTACACACACATTCTCACACAAAGAAAAGGTACTATGAAGGTGTAATGGGAAAGAAGACAGCCCCCTGGTAGTCCGGAAAAAGACGTTTCACCGTACACCAACCATGGCAGCATCTTGAACTTGGACTCTGGGCTTCCAGAACTGTATTAGGGTTCTGTTCAGTATGTCCCCTTGCCTGCTATTATCGGGCAGCCTTTCCAGACAAACATTCCACTTTATGAATTTAAATGAGGAAACAGCACACCAGGAACACACCCATCACCAGGAATAGTCCATGTGAGACATCTACAGGTTACAAGAAGGCCAGAGCTGTCGTTATCCAGCAAGTACAGAGCTGGAGCTGGAGCCTAAATCACCTCAATAAATCTGGAGTGCGTTGTCTAGCGATCTGATGCTCACACTGACCGTAAAAGAGCTTTGGCCTTGATCAGAATATATTCTAACCGAGCTCTCCCCCATTACTGTCCAAGCTGGGTCCTGAGATCTTAGCAAGGGCATGTGGAAAGTCAAGTTCCTTCTGGTGCTGGATTCATTTACCTTTCCCTTGGACAAGCTGTCTCTGGGATTCAAACCAGAGAAATCTACCTCTAAACCCAGACCAGCCCTCGGAGAGACTTCATGGGCAATAAGGAACAAGCAGATCATGACAGCTAAATGATCACCCTTTGCTGACAAAAAGTTAAACAAAACAGAACACTTCTGAACAGTAAGAACAATCAAGAGACCTCTCATTTTCACACACAAAAAAAGTCTTTCAACAGTGACTGGTGTCATGCAACAGAAACTCAGCTAAGCCAGTGAAACTGTGCATCCTTCCAATTACAGATATGCCTTGAAGATCCAGATCGACTATTCCAGGCAGTAGGGACACTTGTGCAAGGTTCCTGGGAGCTTCCCAAGGTAAAACTAGAAAGTCAATGACAAAGAAAGGGATCTAGGACAAGAGTGTTGCTCAGGAGGTTCAGGGCATAGCCACCTCCTTTAGCAATTTTCAAAATTGGCAGCCCTTCCCAGGAACTGGAATGATGGTCTAAAAGAAGACACTAAAAACAAACAAACATGAAAACACCTTGGTACACAAAACTGGGACGCTTTAAAATACTGAGAAACACAAGCCTTTAGAACCCAAGGAAGAGCTTTACTTACATGACGGAATAATGAACTGTGGCTCAGTGTTGCCTGCGTAGCCAAGCTTGGTATACCTAAAAGCACAAAGTCATCAACACAGGTTTAGATGGTAACGCTCCCAACCTCACCCCACTCATGTCTTTCTTTATAAGCACACCAAGCCCTGCAACACTAAGTAGAGAGTATGCTGTTGAAATAAAAAAAAAAATAGAGAAAGTCAAACTGTGCTCACTGAGGACCACTTCAAAGGACTTGTGCAGCGTACAGTATCAGCTTATTTGTGTCAGAACAGAAATGAGACTGGTCCTCGTACCTGCCTCTGTCCCTCCTGGTTCTCAAGAGTCCTCCCATGCTCTTCTCACCTTCCCAAAAGCACAAAGAAAGCACAATTGCCCCAGTTTTACATATAGGAAAACCAGGGCACTAAAAAGCTAAGCTGCCCAGACAAAGAGCTAGTAAAAATGCAGAAAAGGAACTCAGGTCTAACTTCCTAATGTCCTCAACTTTTGGAGCGTTAGAGACTGATTAGATAATCTTCTTGAAATGCCATGGCATATGTCTAGATGCAGCTCCTGCCATCTCCTGGGGACCATCCCACAGGAGCATCTCTCTATCATCTCGCTTCAAAAGAAGCCCACTTTCTGTCAAGATACTCTGATAGATCCAAAAGTCTTTATAAAAAACAAATGTCAAAATACTACTTTCTGTTCCAAAAGCATTTGATAATCTCCTGTAAGGGGGGAGGGTGAAACATCACTCAGACCATCTGCTGGCAGGGTACATGGAAAAGCGGTCTTGAGAACTAAGGACCTGGACCCCCTCCCTCTGCAGGGCTGATCACAGCAACCAGCCTTTGCTCACAAGGCTAAAACACTTTTCTGGACCAGGAAGGAACAATGGATTTGTTCTCATTTACAAATTATTTTAAGATGTTTGATAAATGCTTCTGTTTGATATTTCTAAATTCTTGTAATTTTATGATTTTTTTAAAAAAATATACTTTACCATATGCTGGCTTTGGTATTTTCAAAAGCACAGCGAGTGAAATAAGCAAGCTGACTGACTCTCCTTGATTGATGCCTATTGCCTACCTACCATGGGATGTGAGTTCTTCAAACCACCAGAGAGGGCAGAGTCAGAATCTGAGACTCCTAGACCCTCAAGACAAGACCCATCTGAAGCCCCCACCATTCTACACACTTCAGAGCTGAGAACAAGAAATTAATAACCAAATGGATCCATACTCTCCCATTTCAGTGATCACAGACCCAAAAGGAGAGGAAGTTTCTAGGCCAACGCAGAGCCTGAAGGCTTTGCCTGAAGGCTTTGGAGAAGAAAGTCAATACAGATTGAACATGAAAATCAGAGACCAGTAAAGCATGGTATCACAGCCTATAATCCCAGCACTAAGAGAGACTGAGGCAGGGAAACAGCCAGCCCAAGGCCAGCTACATAGTGCAGACTCAGAGACAAAAAACAAACAAACAAAAAAAAACCCCAAAAACAAACAAAAAAAAAAACCAGCCAGCTCATCGCTAACATGACCATCATTCTGAAGATGCTTGAATAAACTGAGTTACTGGCCCAAGGCTAAAAAGCTTACAGAAACAATAAGCAGGCCAGAAATCACTAAATTGTGAAGCCTAATTATTTAACAAGCTATCCACGTCATTCATTTGCCATCTACTCTCCAAAACTATGCCCTTGCATTAAAGCCACCTAAATAAACCCATTCTTTCCCCCTGTTAACTTAGGAGTTCCTGGCGTTTATGGCCCTATCTCTGCTCCCTAAGACAGAATCTGGGCATATAGCAGAATTTCCTAAGTACCCACTAATTGCACTCTTGCCAAGTGCTGAGCTCCGGAGAGCAAGACTGATGTTAACAGGGAGATGCTGAAGGTCATAAGAAAGGGGGATGAAACCAAAAAAAAACCCCATCAAACTCTAATACAAACTACTGTTCAGACGAGAAAAGATACATGTAATGTGTTCAAAATGTGGCAGTGTGTAGGCATGTATCAATATTAGACACTAAGTATCATTCATGTTTTAATCAAGTGTTTTTGTTGTTATTTAAGACTTGCTCTTTCATTATGGCACAGGCCTTTAATCCTTGCACTTGGAGGCAGAGGCAGGTGTATCTTTGTGAGTTCTAGGCCAGCTTGGTCTGCAAAGCAAGTTCCAGGACAACGAGAGCTACATAGTGAGACCCCCATCTCAAAAACAAACAACAACAAAGATCATGTTGCTAATGGGAATGTCTTTCTGTATGCTGTGAATATCATTCTTTAAATAAATGAACTGCTTTGGCCCACGACAGACATCATAGAGTAGGTGGAGAAATCAGAGCATAGGAGAAGGAGGGTGGAATAGAGAGACACATGAACCAGCCGCCCAGGAAGAAACATGTAACAAAATAGGTGAGCCTCGGGCCACGTGGCAGGACAGATTAATGGAAATGGGTTGAATTAACATGAAAGAGCTAGCTAGCAATGTGCCTGAGCCTTAGGCCAAGCAGGATGAAATTAATATAAGCGACTGCGTGTTTCTTTGGGACTTTGGGATTGCTGGTCCAGATAAGCAGCGGCAGCAGGTCTGAATAGGTGGGCCAGAAACCTCACTCCACACCATGTCCTTTGGCACTGGATGGTCTGGATTCCAATCCTAGCTATGTTATTTGTCAAATCTGAGGAAACTACTTCACCTCTCTGCATGCCAGTTTTCCTACTCTTTACAGCATAGACGGGGCAATGAAACAATGAAGGTAACTTACATAAAAATGAAGCAAGTCTGTTTATAAGGTTCACTTATTATTTTACTATCATTTTGTAGATGTTTAAAAAATATCTTTACTTAACATTTGAAAGGCAGTCAGGTATGGTAGTATATACTTAGAATCCTTGCACTTAGAAAGTAGAGGCAGAAGGGCTGAGCTTCTGCAGCACAGCAAGTCTGGGGCCAGCCTGGGCTACATAAGACCCTTCAGAGAAAAAAAAAATATATGTTTGTTTTTAAAAGTACTGTCTTTTATGTTTTATTTTTTTAATGTACTTTGTCTACATGAAATGTTTCAGCAAAAATATTTCATGTTTCATTTTTTAAAAAATGTACTTTGCCCTAAGCAACAATGGTCATTCTTTGTAGCCAGTTTGAGTACAAGTCATGTGACCTGCGGACTAGTGAGGATGAAATGGACCTTAATGGTGACTCTAGCAGATACCAGATACCTTCAACAGCTCCATCCCATCTTCCTGCCACAAGGCTCTTCCCTGAGCCCTAACCAATGCTCACCCAACAAGACGTCGGACTAGAGAAATAGACAGGAACTGTTAGGACCCACTGCCCCAAACTTCAGCCAAAACTGTCAGTGCCATTCAGAACATCTGGAGTAATGTTCCCATCACACATACCCACTAGCACCTGTATCCCACAGTGCTGTGAAAGCACCTTAAGTATTATGCAGTGATTTCACACCTCAGGCAAACACCATAAAGATACATTTTTATAAGCTGAACCATGAGTCTTTCCTATCCTCCATGGAGTACTAAAGACTATAATCATACCATGGTAATTAAATGTCTTCCTGTACTGTTCTTTATATATCATAAACCTTTGACTTCAAATAACAATAGTGTAAAGAATATTTAATACAAATTTTTAAATTCAAAGTTTTAATAAACTCTCTATTTATATAGGCTCCCACCAAACTTCCCTGAGAACCTGTGGATTATAACTGTAAAAGTAGCCTATAAGGTCCCTATCTCCAAATATTTTCCAGAACCTGCCCCCTGCAAACAATCATCAAGAGAAACCCAATCCTTAAGTCTGCAAAGTGTTCAAGTTCCCACTTACAAACCAAGCTTCCCAAAGGTATCCGGTTACTGACTGGAGTCTGTAGTTCACACAGGTGTCCTAGAACACTGAGAGGAAGAAGGGAGACAACCGGAAGAGCTTCAGATGCTCCTAAAAATGTCTACTAAAAACAGGACTTCAAATTGAATCCCATAAGCAGGCTTAAGATCATCTGAGCAGGAGCCCAAAAAGCATCAGCCATCCAAGACACAAACCTACCACATAAGTTCCCAGGCCCAGAGCAAGACTCTCCAGAGAGAACATGGCTCCTGCATCTTAACATCCTATTCCCTTTGTTCTCAAGGCTTCTAACTGTCAGCCAGCCTAGAATTAACTCCCAGACCTTAACTACATCACATAAATCACCTTTCCATTTATGGATCACAAGTTCCCCAACCCCATGGTCACATTGTAATGAAGTAACTCACCACAATCATGAAATAAAACACATTTATATGTTCAAGTAGAATGACCAAAAATCCAGATATAAAGACACAGGCACAACAGCTAGAGAACTCTGCTTAGGCAGTCCATGAAGAAGATGCATTTCATTTAAAATATTACATAATTTACAAGTAGAGAAACAAACCAGACCCAACTAGCAATGAAAAGAACATACATTCATGACAGAAACATTTAAACCTTACAAGGTGACGAGGGTTAGGGATCTCTCAAGCCATGGCAGATGAAATCTAGATACTTCTCTACTGAAATCAAGAGCCAGCCAAGGAAACTACAGCTGCTTCTCTGTTTTAACCTTGTCTGGAGAAAATTAGATACTACAAATCACGTGAAAAAAAATCTAACAAATAAATGTTGAGAAAGAGGGAACAAAAATAATTTTTAAGATTTATTTTATGCTTACTTATGTGTTTATTAAATGTATACAAGTATTTTGCCTGCATGTACATCTGTGCACCTGCAGAGGTCAGAAGAGGTCATTAAATCCCATGGAGCTGGAGTTATAGATGGCTGTGAGCAGTCAGGGTGCTGGAAACCAAACCCTGATCCTCTAGGCAAGTGCTCTGAACCTGAGGCACCCCTCCAAGCCCTACAATGATAATTTGTGAGTGATCATTATATAATATGCCCTATATATATTTTAGAATATTATCATATTCTGTGTTATACAATTATAGAATGCATGAGGAAAGTTACTAAATAAAAATAAAGCATTCAGTATACAACAGCTACTAAATAGACAGAAACCAACAAGAGCGCCTACTGACTAAAATGATCTCACTCAGAATGCCTCAGCCACAGAGTACCAGCCTTAATACTGAACTACATGTGTGAAAACCTCTCCACACACACAAGCAGACACACATAGGCATCCTGATACAGGAAGACAGTATTTTTTTAAAAACATCAACTGTCACTAAATCTATCTGTAAATCGATTATAAACCATTCAAATGTGGCTAATATTGAAGACGGGGTGAGTTCTGCACTAGTGGCAATGGACAGTTAAAGAATAATTGTAAGGGACAACTTCAGATTGTCTATCAAAATGTCCAATGTATAGAAACTATTATACAACCAGTAACTGTCTAGAAATACACAAGAGAATTTTTCATGGATGTAAAGACGTGCCCCCCCAAAAAGTTCATTGCAGTATGCAGTACTATAAGAGCAAGGAAAAAAAAAAAAAACCTGGCAAAACAGAGGCCATACTAAATAAATTACATCCATTCAATAAAATGGTAAATTGCAATTCAAAAGGAGTATTTGTTGTTACTATCATAAACAGATACATAATATAATTGATATAACTGCAAATAGAACATGGTTGTGATGTAAGGCAGTTTCATGGTATCACAAAACAGTTCAAGTCCCAGAACCAGCCATGTGATTTTAGATAAGTAATTTAATTCCTCTATATTCATTTCCTTTACCTGAACCTCTATCTCGACCTCTCAAAATGATTTACCATTTTGGAAAATATTTCCTGAATCAAACGGCAAACATGATCTCATCATTAATGCTGTTTTGCTACTGAGTAGTATTTCATATGTACTTTCTTCAATGACTTAGACACAGTCTCCAATAAAATTTAGTGTCTATCAACCAATATTTTGTAAACTATTTTCATGCTGATATTAGCATGTGCTTGTATAAATTGTTGAGTTCCTCATTGTTGCTTGAGATATACAGACATGAGTCACTTAGCAGGAATATATCCTAAGAATGCACTATCAGGTGACCTTGCCTTGATGGTGTGACTACCATAGACCATACTCATCACTAAGGTAGCTATCCCCTCCCACACTGACATAAGCCTTAGAACCACCGGCATGAACATTTCCTAAGCTGTAATTAGTTAAACAAGCTAAGCAATCAGATATGCCACATCTTTGTATTTACTAAGGGGCTGGGCATGGTGGTGCATGCCTTTAGTCCCAGCACTCAGATGGCAGAGGCAGGCAGATCTTAGAGTTCTAAGCAGACTGGTCTATACAGTGAGTTTCAAGCCAGCAAGGTCTACATAATGAGAGCATATCTCAGAGAGAAGAAGTATCCACTGAGGCCTCATTCCCTCTCTGCACCCAACCCTGCTTTCTATTCTAGTCCTTTCCTATTTCTTCCCCAACTGCACTGTATCCTTATCTGCCCCCCACATTTTACACAGCCCTTGAACAGACTCTGCCTCTTCATCTGAAATGCCACTATCTTTCAACAGCACATGGAGACTCAATTCTGCTAAGTCAGGAGAATTAGCTGACTGAACATACTTCTATATAATCAAAATTCCTCCTACCACCATGTGTCTTGAGCAGAAGGTAACAATGTAAGCTCATTAGTTTATGCTTCAAAGTGGAAATGTTACATCTTAAAATTGGTTTCCATCTTTACATGGTGCTCTGTAACTGTACCCTGAAGGAGGTTTTGAATCAGACCCTTGTAAAGTCCTGTCTCTGTCCCTAGATTTCAACTGCCCCTTACAATTTCACATTAAACTGTTAGCTGATCTTAATGGTGTAGTTTTTAAATGGCACCTAGTTCTCACACTGGAAACACACAAATTTTTCAAATGTTCCTTAGGTTACTTTAAAGAAAACCACAGTGTCTGTTTATGGAACAAAGAGTTGTTATAAGTTCAAATTTATTTTTTGTTTTGTTTTGTTTCATTTTTCAAGATAGAATCTCATTATGTAGCCCTGGCTGTCCTGGAACTCATTATGTAGACAAAACTGGCCTTGAACTCACAAAGATATGTCTGCCTCTGCCTCTCAAATGCTGAGATTAAAGGTATGCCCCACAATACCTGGTTTAATCTTTTAATCTATTTAATCTGCCTTTACATTTTAAATTACCTAGTATACTTGTATATTTTTCCTACCAAGTGGTTATCCCCCGCCCCACACCATGGTATTTTGTTAAATGCAACATAATGAAAGAATACTCATTTGTGGATTCTCAATATTATAAGATAATATTTTCATCTTTAAAACTATTTTAACTGTTTGAATTGTGAAGTAAACATGAGCTAATTTCATTCTTTCCCAAAATTCCCTAGAACCACAGGGAAATGACCTTTTAAATCTGTAAGAAGTTGGAGAGATGGTCCAACAAATAAGTACACTTGCTGCCCAGCACCAAAGGTGGTTCACAACTGTGGTGGTCTGGATGCAAATGCCTCCCCCAGGCTACTAGGGAATGGCACTATTAGGAGGGGTGGCGTTACTGAGATAGGTGTGGTGTTGGTGGAGGAAGTGTGTCACTGGAGGTGGGCTTTAAGGTTTCAAGAGCTCAAGTCAGGCCCAGTGTCGCTCTCTGTCTCTTCCTCCTGCCTGAGGTTCAGGATGTAGAACTCTCAGCTCCTTCTCCAGCACCATGCCTGCCTGCACACCATCATGCTTCTTCCCACCGTCATAATGAACAAAACCTCTGCACCTATAAGCCAGCTCCAATTAAATATTTTCCTTACTAAGTGTAGCCTTGGTTATGGTGTCTCTTTAGAGCAATAAAACCCTAAGACAACAACCATCTGTAACACTGGATGGAGGAGATCCTATGCCTTCATCTGATCTCTCTGGACACCAAGAATGCATCTAGTGCACAGACATATATGCAAGCAAAATATTTACACATAAAATAAAGTGAATAAGTCTAATTTTAAATTTTGTTTTACTCTGTATGAAGCTGCAAAGAGAGAAGAAACAATAGTAAAATCTCGCCCTGTAGAACTGGTGATCAACTTTGGCCATTAGGAAGGTGTGATGGTTTGGATAAAAATGGCCTCCATGGGCTCATAGATTTGAATGCTTAGTCATGAGGGAGTGGCAATACTTGAGAAGGATTAGGGGGTGTGGCCTTGCTGGAAGAAGTGTGTCACTGGGACTTTGAGATTTCAAAAGCTTAAGCCAGTGGCTCTCTCTTCCTGCTGCCCATGTATTAGGATGGGACCACTGAGCTACCTGTCTGGCATCACGGCTGTCTGCACACTGCCATGCTCCTACAGTGATGATAGTGAACTAAACCTCAGACATGGTAAGCAAGCCCCTATTAAATGCTTTCTCTTAGAAAACTTGTCCTCATCATGGTATCTCTTCCTAGCAACAGAACACTGACTAGGAAACTAGAAGTAGAAAAAGCTTCAAAGAAGACCCAAACATACCTCAGATCCTCAGCAGCTCTGACCTCAGCAACTACCCAGATACCTGTGGGGCTGGAACCAAAACTCAGGGAACAGCGATGCACTAGGCCAAATGTGTATGTGGGCCTCAGTGAGAAGACTTCCCCATGTCAATGCCTGTTCCTCTCTGGATGCAGCTCTGTCTGCAAGGTGATTCTGTGCAGTGCAGCATTCTTTCAAAGCTTTAGCTTTGCATTCAAATAATATCCCCACTTTCTTCTAGTCTGAATTTGATTTTCTATTTCTTAATTATTTTATTTTATGTGTATGGCTGTTGTGTCTGCATACATGTTTGTGTATCACACATGTGCCTAGTGCTGATGGAGGCCAGAAGAGGGTGTCAAAGACACTGGAATTGGAGTTACAGACAGTTGTTAGCCACCATGTGGGTGCTAGGAATGAAACTCAGGTCCTGCAAAGGAGCAGCCAATACTCTTAATGTCTGACCCACTGATGTCATCCTGTTTGCGTACTTTTGACCACCTTTTCACTTTCTGAATGGTTTTAACTTACAAGAAACCAGCACAGTTTTAGTTTAGAAAAGAATATTAATTTAGGGGTAGTAGTGTGGCTCAGTAAGTAAACATGCTTGCTACCTAGTCTGATGAATTTGACCCCCAGGACCCACATATCAGAGGGAATAAACAAGTCACTACAGGTTTTTCTCTGACCTCCTTTCAGGTACCATGGTAGTGCCCCCCCACCGACACACACACCATATATATATACACACACAATAAGTAAAATGTAATTATTTCCTATGTATGTGGATGGGCACTGTCTGTGTGAATTTATGTACACCATGTGTGTGCAGGTGCCCTCAGAAGCCAGAAGGGGGTGCCAGGTCTCCTGAAGCTGAAGGTACAGACAGTTGTGAGCCATCTGACATGGGCGCTGGGATCCAAACCTCCTCCTCTAGAAAGAGTAGGCTCTCTAAACCTATGAGCCGTCTCTAGACCCAACTGTAATTAGATTTTAGAAGAAGACTGTTGATTAAATTGTTCAGCCAATGTCAGAAGAGCTCATCCTGAGCAGCAGCAGACTTAAGTCTGATCTTTATTTTAATCATTATACATTGTCATTGCCCTTGTTTTCTATTTTGCTCAGTCAATGTTGTGTGTGTTCAGGTGTGTGAGAGTGCTGGGTTCAAAACTAGGACTCACGTACTAAAGCAGGCGTTAGACCACAGTTAGATTGCCTAGTCTCTGAAATAATCTATTTGTATTTGGTTATTTTTCTTCCTTCCAATTTGCCAATTCAAAGGTATATACACAAAGTCAGTGGTCAGTAATAGCCTTCTGAAATGACAAAGTCAAAACTCAGTCTTCCTTGACACATTTCAAGGGATGAAGCAGGTCTACCCTGTGCACACTTCCCTGTCCCATATCTTTATATATATTTTTTTTGTAACAAAGCTCTTTATTGCTTTTGCTGTGTCCTAAACTGCAGTAGCACAACTCTGCTCCAGGACTCAGCACATACAGAAAATGCAAGGACCCAGGTGGTCCTCAGGCACGATCAGCTGACCAATAAAAGTGAGCACAGTCACAGAAAGGGCAGCTGGTGACTCACAAAGGTCACTTAGGTGCCAGGGCTGAGCCACTGTGCAGTCATAGATGCTGGGGGCAATGGTGCAGCAACTATCCCAGCCCCTCACGCATACTGCAGGAGAGAGAGGAATGGTACCTTCAGTGACGTCAGCTCCACCACCTCAGCCTGTAGCTGGCCCAGCAGCTCACAGTCTGCACGCATGCTTCCTCCAGTGGCCAGGAGATCAGCTACAACAACCACTTTCTGGCCAGGTTCTAAGGCATCTTTCTGGATTTCCAGCTCAGCCTTGCCATACTCCAGAGCATAGGAGGCTCATACTGTGGGACCCACCAGCTTCCCGTGCTTCCGGATGACCTAACCCATATCTTAACCGAGTTCTTCATTATGTTGGCCTTTGGGGGAGTTTTGCAGTCCTATTATCTTTATGTTGACACTTTTTAATGTTCTTCATTACCATGTGTTATACATAATGAGTTTCTTATGACATTTTCATACTTGTACATAATATATTTAGATATGCATCACCCTCATTACCCTCTCATCCCCCTCTCTCACTAATCCTCTTCCTCTTCCCATATGTTGATGCTGTCAGTGTTTATTCAGTTTTTAAAGGTGGTGTTTTCACACTTCGGAGCCTCCATTTGTAGACTCCTCATTGGCTCATCTTCTACTGGCTGGGTTAGATCTACAAGGAGGCTTTCCAGTGAGGACTGTGAATGCTGCCATTCCTGAGCGTTTGCACGTTTGAGAATGTCATTAGGATGCACTTTAGTGACATTTCAATCAGATCACATTGTCACTCGGGCACATCGCCCCGCTACCTTCCGGCATATTACACCATTCAGAAGCTTACACCAAACTGATTTGATAGCTTGCACCTATTATAGGTGGCCATCTGCAAGGAAGCAAGCCTGTATCCATGATCCTTTTGTGGCTGCAAGAGAATGACCAAGAAAGGCAGCTTAAGGAAGGCTCGCAGTTCAAGGGTCCAGCGTGGCAGAGATGAGAGGCAGCTGATCGTAATATACCCACAGTCAGGAAAACAGATATGAACACTGGGAGTATTCTTGGCACGCCACGTGGTGAACCCAACATGGCGTTGGGTGAAATAAGAATTCCTGGCATGTGGCATGGTAAATCCAGCACAGCAGTGCCAAAGTATGGAGAGCACACCCTGAGGCGTGACTACATAAATCCACCCTTTCTCTTAGAAACTATAACATGTTAAAAGTTCTCTCTCTCTCTCTCTCTCTCTCTCTCTCTCTCTCTCTCTCTCTCCTCTCTCTCTCTCTCTTCCTCCTCCCCTGCTCTTCTCAGGGTACCCACTGGGTAACTCCTTGGAATAAACTCTCGTGTGGCATCTCGTAGTGTGTGTGTGTGTGTGTGTGTGTGTCTCTTCCCACGTGCGAAACCAACACCACTGATGCTCAGCTCACCTTCTCCTTTGATGTAGCCCATGACCCCAGCGCACAGGGTAGTGCTATACAGAGTTAGGGGGAGACTTCCCACCTCATTGAGCCCTATCTAGAAACTTCATTACAGACACACCCCGAGAATTGCTTCTCTCTGCAATGATGCTGAATCCTGTCAAGTTAATATTAGGCCTCACAGGGAAGGTTTCCTGTTTAAATGTGTATGAATCCTTCTTCATCTTTCAGACTAATTCAGTAAGGTGTGTCTCCACTTTAATATGTGTTCACTGAACGTGTACCAGTTCATAGCGACCCCTTCTATATGTGTTATTATATGACTGTTTCACCTTTACTTCATATCCCACTCTCTTAGGAACAGCAGTTCTGACTGTGGTACAGGGCTTTAGCTCCATAATGGTCATTAGATTAGGAAATATTTCTGTGCTGTTTGAGCTCACTGAGAAGCTGGCTCTGGAGTCAACTACTGCCTCACATTTCAGACCCAAGCACGTTTGTCCAAAATGCCCTCTAAGGCTTCTTCTTGAACTGCTGAAGAGTAAAAGCATTGTAACCACTTCCGACTGATGTTACTGTTGTTTATAAAAGGATGATGGTAGGCTTTTTTTTTTTCCCAAGGGGAAGTTCAACTATAGAGAAAAAGCTCCCGGGTGTAGAACTTCAGCTGACTGCCTCAGCTGCCCCAGATGGTTTCTGCTGGTTTCGTGAGCACCAGCTTTGATGATGCCATCTCTATCTGTTGAAGTTTGCTCTTTTACCTGGAACCATCTCATGAGGGGACACATTGTTCTTCCTAGAGCTGAGTTAGAAACTCTAGCTGGCTCCCTTAAAGGGGTCCTGGGTCCATTTCTGTGTTTTGAGCACCTGATCTGATTATGCTCTGCTACCTACTATCTGTCTATTGTCTATTACTTGCTATTAACTTTTTTTCCTTTGGCTTGTTATGCGTTTAAATTGATTCATTCAAAATAGAGGGCATGGCTACAGCAGCTCATTCTCCAGTCCTACAGAAGCTCAGAGCCTCGGCCCTCTTTCCTCTTCTGCGATGCTGGTCCTCATGGAACAGAGACTTCCCAGGCACTGGTACTGTTTCCTGGTGCTTCCAACACTGTCTCCCTTTTGAAATTCTTACAGTGGCAGGAAAGGCCCTTTAAGGGGAGCTACTTCCTTCTGACAAAGAGAAGGGATCTCTAGCCTAGATGAGGACCTACCACTCCAGCTGGGACCAGGAAGGTGAATTCACCTTAAGCCATGATAAAGAAATAGGGGGAATACTTATTCCTTTCCACATAGTGGGTTTCTAGTGCAGACATTTATGACCTGTAGCCTGGCAGCTGGGTTAAGCCTGCCCACTTTTCTGAGTTACTTAGCAAAGCTTAACTTTTTTTTCCCTTCTTTTCTGTGTCTTTTGGATGCTGGCGAGAATCTAAATAGGCTTCCTCTCGGCTGGAAGTGGTAGTACATACCATTAAACCCAGTACTTGGGAGGCAGAGGCAGGTGAGTCTCTGTGGGTTCTAGGCCAGCCTGGTCTACCCAGCAAGTTACAGACTAGTTAGTGCTACATAGTGAGACTCTGTTTCAGAAAATAAAATCAAAATCCACTTTCTCTGGTACTTTGGGTTTTTTCATTCTTCCTGTGAAGCCCTCCTTCTGGCAGTATGGCTGGCTGTCCCCCATGTGGCTGATTCCCATGGCTACCTAACCTCAATGGCAAGCATGGCTTCCTCTCTTCCTGGTTTCCAGCTTCCTCCTCTAAGAAGATGCTCAGCTTGCCTCCCCTGAGGGTTTTCTTTTACATGTAAAATTTGTCCTCAAACTCAGAATTCATTCTTAAATTCATTCAGTCACTCACTCATTTTGAGACAGGTTCTCTGTGTAGTCATGGCTGTCCTGAAGCTGGCTATATAAGACCAGGCTGGCTTTGATTGTACAGCAATTCACCTGCCTCTGCCTCCTAACTGGAATTAAAGGCATATGCCACTCACTAGTTTCTTAAATTCTTTTACTAATTAATAAAAACCCCAGAAGGGAACTCTAATGTCCCCAGAAATAAAAGACTTTTAAGAGTATTTGTTTATTACAGAGGTGTGTGTGTGTGTGTGTGTGTGTGTGTGTATACAAGCAGGCTATGCTTCCAAGAACACATGTGTAGCCATTTCCTCTAAAATAACATGTTTTATCTTGGAGCGAAGCATTAAGATAAAGAGTGGTCTAAAGAGAGGTGAAACACTTTATCCAGCAAGGAAGCTTGAAAAACTAAGGACGTAAACAACTCAAAAGTTTCTGGAAGTCCCTGAAACTGACCAGATTCACTAAGCCTCTCCCTCCCTGACCTCATCTAAACAGTAGGAACCAGTCACCAAGCTGCCTGGAAAAACACATTATTCCACCTGTTGCACTGCTGGCAAGCCATGCAGTGTGCTCCAGGTTTCTAGCTTTCGGTGAGTTGTCGTCACTCATTCTGGTATAGGCTTTGGTGATGCAACTATCTTTGAGATACTTCTCCTACAGTAAGTAACTCCTCACCTATATTCCTACTGGTTCACCAGAGTTGGAATTCAGTGGTATCTGTACTTTGACCTGTTACCAGTTCCTTTCTAGGATGGGTGTCCACATCTTCCTCATATCTCCCCAAGAACAGGACACCAGACAACAGCTTGAGAGAGCCAGACCTTTCCTCCCACCATGCTGGTCCCAGGGACTCAAGTCAACTCATCAAGTTTGGGTTCAAGTGGAGCCATTCCACTGGTCCATGACATCACTTTAATTCCCTCTTTATTATGGATATCTTTTACCTCTCCCTTTTATCTTCATTCTAATCTTATTTCTTTGCTCTTCCTTTATTCTGCCTATGCTGTCTAAATTTTTTAAGAACAAGATGGTTCTCTCTAAAATTATTCTGATTCCCAAAGCATTTTTCTTACAAAGAATGTTTGCCATTTTGTTTGCAGGGCCATTCTGCCTCTGAGTGTGTGTGTGAGAGAGAGAGAGACAGAAAGACAGACAGACAATAACAAAGGGACAGATTTATTTTTAGGTGAGGCCTCATGTTGTATTCTTTTTACTTAGTTTTTACTCAGTTTTGAATGGGAATTAGTTCTTTCTGGACCCTGTACTTATCCGCCCCACTGACAATTGCTGATGACAAACAGTGCTCTACAACCTCTGGGCAGTCCTCTAGAGGAAGAAGGTGAGAATTCACTAGAATCACAAGTACATGATGTGAAGGCATAGATTTATCCTTACAAAACTATTTTAAGAAACAGTACTTAATGCCTGAGGGCAGGGCAGGCCCAAGTCTGAGTCTGGAAAGAATCTCAGGAATGCCAATAGATTCAGAAGTTCAGCCAGCAGATTCCAGGGCTTAGGTTCACACCAAAAGGATAGTCAATGGCTGCTGTGCTCCATACCCCTTTGCCCAACCCTGGAATGCCAAGATATGTGGCACCCTGCTTAAGTATGCTTTTCTTTAAAAACTCCCTCACCTCTGGGCTCAGGGCCGATAACCTTCCAATGCACCCCAACAAAGGGTTTCAATCCAGGTTCATTTGAACCTGTCCAAAGCAATAAACAGACCCTCCTGTGTTTACACCAAATCCAGCTCCCTGGTGGTCTTTGGGGGTCCCTTGACACAGGTACATTACATGATAACTCCCCTGTAATTCTACCATATCCTTTGTCCTGAACACACCACATTCCAAGATTCACGGTAGGGTTAAAAAAAAAAAAAAAAAAAGTAAAGGAACAACTGTCCAGACATCAGCCATTCCTTCAAAGAAAGAAACAGGTCTTCCTCATAGGAGGCTTAGTAAGTCAGTCCAGGGCATGATCCCGTCTTCAGTCCAGCATGCTTTACCACTTGGCACTGTGGAAATGAACTTGGGCCAGAACACACCTTCTCCGGTAATGCAATGACCTCTTCATGATTCACATCCCAGCTCTCCAGAAAGGACTGGAGGTGGCATCTTGGGAGACTTGTTACTAATGCTAAGGCATCTGTAGCCACCTGGAGGAGGGTGGAAATGTCACATCTCACTATCCCCGACACACACAATGACCATAAACGGCATGAAATATATATAAACTTCAGAGGTTTGGTCTCCATTTTTTTTTTTTTTTTGGTTTGTTCATTTTGGGAAGTTCCAAGGACTGCTGTATGATATATATATATATATATATATATATATATATATATATATATATATATATATATCACCATATGGACAACAGAGTATTTAAAACCTTTGGTCTGGAAAAGACTTATAATATATGCTTTGAAAGACTTATAATATGTGCTTTTAAAAAAACAACACTATGGCCAGGCACTGCCATAGTGCTTTAAATCCTAGTACTCAAGAGGCAGAGGCAGGTGGATCTCTGTGAGTTTGAGGACAGCCTGGTCTACAGAGTGAGTTTCAGGACAGCCAGGGCTACACTAAGAAACCCTGTCTTGAAAAACAACCAAAAAAAAAAAAAAAAAAAGCTACCTATGATTCAGAGAACTTTTTATAATGAAGATTTTTTTTTAATTTTTTTTACACTTTTTTTTTATTTATTTAATTATTTGCCTAGGTATTTGCCTGGAACTGAAACTACAGACAGTTGTGAGCTGCCATGTGGGTGCTGGGAATCGAACCCAGGTTCTCTGGAAGAGCAGACAGTGCTCTTAACCACTGAGCCATCTCTCCAGCCCCATACAATGAAGATTTTTAAGGGGTAGGAACAGGAATAAATGGCTCTGTCCTCTGACAACAGAGGTTCAAAACAACTCAAAAGGATATGGGTTTGTTTGTTTTGTTTTGTTTTGTTTGTTGAGACAGGGTGTCTCTGTATAGTCCTGGCCATCCTGGAACTCGCTTTGTAGACCAGGCTGGGCTCCAACTCACAGAGATATGCCTGAATCTGCCTCCCCAAGCACTGGAATTAAAGGTATGCACCACCACCAACTAGCTTTAAAAAAAAAAACGAGTGTGTGTGTGTGTGTGTGTGTATGAGACAGAGAGAGAGAGAGAGAGAGAGAGAGAGAGAGAGAGAGAGAGAGAGAGAGTCACATAATTGCTATTGCTGGCACAGGAGCCAGAAGAAGGCAGCATATGGATGCTCTAGAACACATTTACAAAATACAATACATTTCTTTAAGCTTGTTGATGGCTGTGTGGTTACTAATTAGAAGTAAAAGAATTTTCCCCCCAAATCAAATGCCAGGAAGAGAGAGAACTGCTTATGAATCATTCTCTCAGTGTTCACTGCTAAGAATCCCCTAAAGACAGAGAACCATTAGATTACAATGCAGCCTGAGCCACGCATGGTCTAGACACCTGTAACCCCAGCACTAGAGACAAAGGTGAAGGAATCAAAAATTTGAGACCCTTCTGGGATGCACAGTGAGTGTAAGGTCCATTTAGCAGAACCCTGTCTGTCTCAAAACAAACTTTTAAAATGGTTGAGAATATAACTTAATGGTGGAGTGCTTATCAATATATATGAATCCTTTAATTCCCAATACCAGAAAAAGTAATTCTAAATCTCTTTTGTAAATATATAAATCAAATAACCTAACCATAAGTCAAAAATATTATGTGTCTATAATTGCATGTGTGATAACTATTAAAAATAAAAATCTCCATGGATATACACACAATAATTTTATATTTCTTATATTTTATACATATGGAGAAACTTAGGTCAAATATATTGATCACATCAATAAGTACCAATGTGTTTAATATGGCTATCAATGGGTATAAATGAGTTTAAGCAACCCACTATATAAAATCTTTACATGCTAGCTAAAACAGCAAAATTTAACAGTTCTGTTGGGTATAAAGGACAGAATTAAAACAATTCAGAAATAATAGTGGAAGTATGAGCAAAAATATATGCAGCAAGCAAGTCCAATGAAAAGCAGGTGGGCATTGTGGGATACACAATGAATCAGGGTTCAGGCTGGAACATAGAGGAGGAGGAAAAGGCCTCTTCCATGCTAAGACATTTCTGAAGAACACAGGTGATTGTTAGCACCCAACAAGGTAGCAACAACTTCCATTTAGCTGAAACTACCGGAGCCACAGGAGAAAAAAGAAACAATATCACCAGATACTTGTCACACGATTCTTAACCCAAAACCATTTAAGTGGGCCAAGAACATCAAAAGCTGGGATATCTAGATAGCATTATGAATAAGGTAGCTGATACAGGCACATGCTAAACTCTGAACACATAGAGGGAGCACTTGCTTTTCAAAAACATTCACAAAACAATCTTGGAAGAAAAATGAAGTCCCAAGAACAGAAATAACATGAGCAGCATTCTTCATATAAAATGAAACAAAAAATATAATTAAAATCAAAGAACAAAAAGGCTCCCTACAGGAAGTTTTCATATACATAATAGTATACAAACATTGTGTCAAGTAGGGAGAGAAATGTCTTCAACGTGATAACCAAAATATTCAAATCTAAGAATTCAGATAGCTAAAGACATATCTAAGATACATCTCTGTCAAAACTGTGAACTATTAAATAGCTTTTCAATATAAGGGAAAAACTAAACAACATGCTGAGAAGCAAGGAAACAAAGAAAAGCCAGACATGTCAAGCACATCTGTGGGGTCCCAGCACTGGAGGCTGAAGCAGGAGGATCCATAGTTCAAGGCCAACCTTGAGTCTACCGCAAACCCTGTCCCAAATGAGAAAGTGAACAGCAAGGAATTAAGAGCAAGAAATAAGGGAAAAATCTCCCCAAAAGAATAGAAATATAACAGAATAAACCCCAAAGTTTATCTTTAAAAAGAAAGAGAAAAAACATTTGATGTACTGATAATCATAACTAGTTAATTGCCAACAAAAAAGGATAAAAGTGGAATGTCTAAATATAAATCACAAACAAAAAAACGTCAGATTTTTAAAGCTCAAGAAGCTACCATACACATGCAATGGGAAAATCTAGATGAGATGACATTTTAGACAAATGAGACATAAAAACTGATTCTACCAGAGAAAGGATAATTAGCCAGACTTCAAGAAGTGAAGAAGTAGACCCCCTCAGGCCACCAAGCTCTGGGCGGCACTGTAGAATGCTGCCAAGACTGCCCCTCAGGTGGCCCCAGCACTGCTGATATGGGTACAATGAATCAGGGTTCAGGCTGGAACATAGGAGGAGGAGGAGGCCTGATATGCTGATCAGGGAACACAGAAAGAACAAGAACATCCCAGTGTGGTTATAAAGACAATGTGACAGACTGCACACACACACACACACACACACACACACACACACACACACACACACACTCAATAAATGAATGAATGAATGAATAATAAAACCTAAAAAATCTCAAATGCAACATTAATAAATTTTAAAAATATATTCACACAATCCATCACATTAACTGTCTCCATTTAGGACAAAGATATCTAACATTTAATGCTCATTCAGGATATAAAAAAAATAGAAATTGACAGATACTTTCCCAACAGGACATAGATATCCATACATCTGTGTGTGTGTGTGTATAATATATGTATTTATAGACATATATGTATGTATGTAGACACAAGCAGATAGAATAGCCCAAAAGCACCCTACTTATTTTAGAAACACCAGTTTCTGTTAGGCATAGTGGTATGCCTGTGTGATTTAAGGAAGGCTGAGCTACATAGTGAGTTACAAGACAGCCTTACTATATGGTGAGTGCTGTCTCAGAAAATAAGAAATACCAGCTGTTAGTCAGGCATGGTATAACACATCTCAAAATGCAAGAGACTGAGGAACCTTTACATGTTCAAGAAAAGAAGGAACCAAAAGACCAACTCAGTGCACAGAACATACTTAACATGAGAAGGCACTGGGGAAAAGATAGACATTAAATAGAAGATGCTATTTATGGACAGACAAAAAAGAAAATTAAAGAGATCGGGAGTAGCTAAGTGGCATGGTGCTTGCCTACCATGTATGGAGCCCTGGATTCAACTCCCAGCACAGAGAGCAAGAAGGATCAAATACCCAGGTGTAAATCTAAGAGATAAGTCAGGTACAATAGTATACATGTAGAGTCCCAGCACTTGTTTTTTTTTTTTTTTTTTTCTGAAACAAGTCCATGCCCTGTAGACCAATCTCATGCTCATGCCAGGCTATAATCCCAGCATTTAGGACAGAGGCCAACTTGGATTAGACATCTTGAAGGAGTGAGAATCCATCTGTGTGGGGGGGGACCCACAACAACATTCCTAAAATATAGAACAGAAAGATAAACCATGTTCTTGATAAGAAGACATTATCAGATGATGGTCACTAAAGAAAAGCTAATATCTCAAAAACTTCCATGGAGCATCTTATTCTAGACCTAGAGAAGTTAAATGTAAGAGTAACAACAAGAATAAAAAGAAAACCCCAGAAAGACTTAGCAGGGCAGAGAAGCTGTGTCAGCACATGCCAAACTTCAGCAGCCTCAAAGGCTCGTGGTCCTATGGTATGAGTACAATACAACAAAGACTGCGTACAGATTAAACAGTTTAAGACATAAGGTAAAGGCAGCATGCTCCGCCACAATTTTTGTTTTCAAAAGTAATGTTGAGATGCACAGGACATCCAAAAGGAAAAAAAGAATCTGACCCAAATGGGTCTACTCCTCATACCAACCTACAGAATAAACTCCATGTGAACTAGAGGTTTAAATGAAAGAAATACACACACACACACACACACACACACACACACACACACACACACACACAAAACCACGGGGTCTGATGTAGTCCAGGCCAGCCTTGAACTCTCTATGTAGCCACAGATGACCTTAAACTTCTAATCCTCCTGTCTCTACATTTGGAGTGCTGGAATTGTTACCATGTCAGATTGTGCCATGCTGGGAATCAAATCCAAGGGCTCACATATGCTAGGTGAGCACTCTACCAAGTGAGCTACATTCCCCTGTCCAAATAACATTTTCAAAAATAAGATCTGGAAGCTAGGTGAGGTGGCACAAGTCTTTAATCCCAGCACTCAGGAAGCAGAGGAAGATGGATTTCTGAGTGCCAGGCCAAAGACAGTCAGGGCTGTTACACAGAGAAACCTTGTCTCCAAAAAAAAATCTGGATATGAAAAGATAGATCAATGTAACTGTTTATAATTCTGCATGATAAAAGCAAATAACAAGGAAAATAAATGAATACATACACCATAAATGTGAGTTAAAAAAAGGGGGGGGCTGGAGAGATGGCTCAGTGGTTAAGAGCACCGTCTGCTCTTCCAGAGGACCCGGGTTCGATTCCCAGCACCCACATGGCATCTAACAACTGTCTGTAGTTCCAGTTCCAGGCAAACACCAAGGCAAATAAATAAATAAATAATAAATAAAGTTTTAAAAAAAAAGGTGAACAGGCCTCTCAACCTGAACCCACTGCTTAGATAGGCCTGTTTGCCAGTGTGGCCTTTGGCTGGCATCTAAAAGCTGACAAGACAATTCATTCCCTAAACTACATTGCTGGCTTATCAGCTACACCAAAAATACCTCAATTCATAAGGAGCCCTTCTTCAGGGACTTGGAATTCTGTTGCTGTTAAATTATTATTTATCTTTATTTTATGTGCACGGGTGTTTTGCCTGCATGTATGTGAGCCTGGTGCCTTTGGAGGCTGTTGGATCCCCTGGAACTGGAGTTAGATGGTTGTGAATCACCATGTGGATGCTGGGAATCAAACACGGGTCTCCTGGAGAAGGGCTACGTGAGCAGCTCCAGTGAGAGCCGTGGGTACTTGGTGTCCCGCCGGTTCTCCTGTGAACAACACTGCAGTGTGTTGCCCACAATTCACCAGGAAGAAGTGGGTGCACTCGGATGCTGGGGCACCCTATTGCTGCACAGGAGAAGAGGGACCTCACAAGGCTGCACTGAGTTTCCTACAGATTCCTTCCCATACTCCCTTCCAACTGCTTTTCTGTTCTGTAACCAGTCTTCCTAGCAAATCACTGAACTTGAGAGTGTCTGTGGAACCCCACCCCCACACATATCCTAATATATGAAGAACTTCTAAAAATAAAACAGAAAACCAAAACCCAGAGAAAAAAAGTTATAGAAATGGAGATTAAAAAAAAAGTCTTTCAAGCATATGAAAGACATCTAGCTCCTCCTCCACCTAACAAAAAATTCGACTCAGATCTATGCTAAGATAGCACTGCTTATCTTCCACGTTAGCACAAAAAAATAAAAAGAAAACATTGTGGCAACATGCTGTGACAGTGAGTGTGCAGGCACAGGCAGGAACTCGTACATTACTGCAGAGAACACCCAGTGCTCTTGCGGCTAGAGAGCCCACTCTGAGGAACTTACTCCAGAAACACATAGACCAAGGGTACACACACACACACACCACACACACATACACACACACCACATACACACACCACATACACACACACATACACACACACCACACACACACACCACACACACACACC
>PVIH01005569.1:0-35511 GCA_004025045.1 Sigmodon hispidus
GCTTTTAGTTCCTGGCATGTTTCTTTCATAGATTTGTTCATCTCTTCCAATTTTTTGTTTGTATTTTCTTCTATTTCTTTAAGGCTTTTTTTCATATCTTCTTTGAGAGCTTCGATGAACATCAAAAAGGAATTTTTGGTGTTGCTTCCTTCTGTTTCCTCTTCATTGCTCAGTTTAGGCCTTGTATTTGTAGGATCGCTACTCTCTTCTGGAGTTTCCATGTTGTCCTTTGTAGTATTGTGTAATTTTTTTGCACTGACGTTTGCCCATGGCTTCAGTGGTTCACGATTAGATGGGTCCTGGTAAGTTGTAGCACTCGGGTTTGTATGCCTCCTGTCACCTTTCTGGTCAGGGTCTGATTCTGTCTTTCAGAGACCCCTGCAGTTGTTCATTCGCTCAGTTCGAGGTCATGGTGGGAGCTGTGCAAATTCCCTCAGCAGGAGCTGTGGATGTGGTCAGGGACAGAGTTTACCTGCCCCTGCTCCAGAGAGCGCTGGGATTCTGCAGTCAGCACTGGGTCCCGGAAGTGGAACCACAAAATGTCTCATTTTTTATCCATGTATCCCCTTGTTCAAACTCCCTTCTCCCTCTGGCCCCTCCCAGTCACTCTCTCTTTTTGGGTTTGCTAATGCTACAATGTTGATTACATAAGTCTAGCTTAGGCAAACAGGATATTTATAACTGCATATAATAAAAGAAAATGTGAATAGGAGCTTGACCTTTGAAAACCAAACTACACTGTACTCTTCTTTTTATCTGTTACAGAAGAAAGAGGAGTAATAATCATAGCAGTTTCCATTTGAAAGCAAAAGTATTCTTCTTAGAGAAAAATGGATATGTCTTATGTTCATGCAAATCCATCTTGCTGTACAGACATTGTTTACATGTGTCTATTTTATCTCTGTGGAAATGAAGAGAGAGTCAGGTTTATGAGACATATTGTTTATTCCAATGTCTGCTTTTAATTATCAATAATGATGAGAATAATTGCTATATTTACATTTCTTTTTTTAATTTCAACAAAGTTAATTTAGCTGGCTACAATTCATTAATACTATTATTTATTGATTGATTGATTCATTGATTTTTTCCTTTTTTATTATGAATAATGTCTCATTTGTTTTTCCCATATATCCCCTTGTTCACGGTCCCTTTCCTGTCCTGCCCCTGCTGGCATTCAAATTAAAGAAATATTTTAGGCAGAGCAATATTTCAGCACTTAAGATCATTTAGTGTCCTTGCAGAAGTCTGAGATTCAGATCTCTACATTCCCATAAGGCACATCACACTAGCATTAACTTCAATTTTAGGGCATCTGGGGCCTTCTTATCATCTTTATGTGCTTCTGGACACTCATCATACATGTAACTCACACAGGCACAAAAATAAAAAATGTTTAAAATATAGTATCAGTAATAAAATTTTGTTCTAGCAGTTGCTTTTATAGTTTAAAGTTTTCTGGTATTCTATGTCAAAGATTTCTTTTCACTTCCACAAGTTTCATGAAATACTTCACTTTTAACAAGATTGTATTTCAGGATTTACTTAACGTAAGTTCTTGTGTCAATTATTATATTTTTCTTTTGTGGCCTACATATAGTTATAATTGGTGAGTAAGTTAATTAGTAGATGTGTTTCTCAACAAAATTTTACACATAAGAAGGAAACAAGTAGGGCTTAAAAAATATTTCATAATTTATCAATCACTGATTTTACAAACTAATAATTTGTAAAAGTATTGTTTTTCTAAAGGCCTACCTACAACTGAAAGGAAAAGGTAGTCATGTAATTTATTTACTCCAGTAGAAAAAAATGTGTCAAATATAAGACAAAGATAGAAGACATAGGACTAGAAACAAGAATAGATCATAGGCTAGAGGGAAATGTTATTTGTTCCAGAAAGAAAAAGAACTGCTCTTCATAGAGAAAAGACAGATGTAACCCAAAGGAAATATAGACTAAAGAGTTTTTAAGTACTATTCAGTCATTTATTATGGAAACTACTGCCAGATATTTGTGAACAGGCAAGCAAGAGAGAAATGTTCATCTACAGGGAAGCCCATGTTAGCATGAGGTGTTTGATATTGATTGTGAATGTTAATTAGGGGAGCCAAAGGAGTCTTTGGACTGTTCTACTTCTACACTTAGGAACAATACCTGGACCTTGGTAGTTAGCCTTGAGAGAAGAAAGTAGCCAAATAAGAAAATTGACCATGCTGTCTAACTTTAGGAATATAAAATTTCTTTATCAGCCCTGTTATCTTTAGTGTACAGGAGGGCTACTGATTTCTTCGAGTTAATCTTGTATCCTGCTATATTTCTGAAATTCTACCAGGGAACTTGCTAACTCTTTACTATTAAACTTTCTAAATATTTAGTCTTTAACTAACCCATCTCATTTAGCCATGAGGCTTGGTACCTTTTCTCAGTACCTTTCTTCTGCATCTGCTTGTGGCATGTCTGCTCATCTCATTTTACAGGCAAGTCTCTGGCATCTCTGCTCTGGTCTTCTGTTCCCAGAGTTTTCCCAGACTGGTAGCTCTACCTATACTTTCTGTCTGCCTCTGACCAATCAGCTTTTTATTAAACCAGTAGGAGGGACAAATATTTACAAAATACCAAAATAATCCCACTATACTATGTTCCAACTAGGTTTATTATATCTAATATTAAAAAATATTATGTAAAATTATTCATAATGCCAAATTTATAGATAAATCCAATGTATTCACAAATGAATAAAGTTATCATATAACTTCATTTAAAAACGTTAGCCATTTCTACAAAAATTAAGGCTATTATGTTTCCTTATAATAAACTTCTGTGTGTAATTGAGACTTCTGTATTTGAGGGAATGTTTGAAGCATCTCAATGTGGACATGCTTAAGTTAGGAAAAAGATATCCGAATTAAACCCAGTGAAGCAGAGCTTTGAAAAAAATCTGAATTTGTTTAAAGGTTGTTTAAGCATGAATGACCATAATTTCATATCTATTATATTTTAATTAATTAATATTTAATCTTGTAAAATATTTTTATATTATTGAACATATTTCAATGTTTCTAAAATTTTTAGGAAATCACATCTTCAAAGAATATATGTTTTAATGAGACAAGATTTTAAAAATAATTTGATAACTAACAATTGTATATCTATAATATATTTATGTGAATTTATGCATTAATATGCATCTAATATTAGAATTATACTATTTATAACAATACATAAAATCCATAAACTAGAAAAAAGGTGTAATCTGAAGAATTCTTTACTTATGAGTCACTATTAAATTTAAGTAAAGTAAAAATATGAGTAGAAGGCTATAAATAAACTTCTATTTTATTTAAAAGTGATATTTAGTATGTGAATATATTTTCTTAAATTTAGTACATACACTGAATCAGATCTTATTATTTTTTAACTTTATTACATTGTGTTACAGCTCTTAGTAAAGTATGGAAATCCTAGATGTTGAAAAGAGAGTTGGGAAAAGGATATTTGCATTAGACACTTGTATTAGACTCTCTGAACAGAATACTTGCATAAGAAATCAAATATCTGCAAGTATGTATTTTGCATGTGTATGTATGTGTATGCATGTGTTAGTATGAGTATGTATGTGTTTTCATATGTGTTCATGTGTGTCTCTGTATATGTGTTTCTATATATTTTTGTGCATGTGTATGTGACTCTATATGTATTTGCATGGGTATTAGATAGATTTTGACATCCTATGCTGGATAAATCAGTCGCATGTTAAAATATACATTTTAAATTAAACATAAAATTATACCTGAGAAAGTGTTTAAAATTTTAATTTAAATTAACTGACTTTCATATCAGTATATTATTACTGATAAATATAAGTAAATCTCAGTTCCATTTTTCTATTCCAAGTCAAAATCCATCCCAAGAAATAATAGTTCCTTTAAGTGCCCAACAGTGAAAGGATTATAAAGAGTTATCACTTTATACTCATTTAACTCCTTCTACATATCAGTGCATGTAGATACATTGTTTCTGATTGAGCATGAGGTCCTTGCATTATTTTCTACTTCTGAGAAAACACTCATATATAATTTATTCTTTTATCATTTCTTCTCATCTTGAAATGAAATCTCAATTCACATCTCTTGAAGATATTATTTTGAGGTGCTAAAGCAAATAATAAAAATAGAATCTTCTCTATTATATGTATAACTAATGGTACAGAATTTCAAAAGTGGTCACAATTTGTTTTTCATATCAGATATTATTAGTGCCTCTATATTTTATTAATATTCCTGTTGATCACTTATGATGAATATAAATTGTTTTAATTTAGAAAACATTATAAAACCTTGAGACTTTCTTACTAAATGTGATATGGTTTACATATTACAATGAAAATACATGTGGAGTCAATAATATGGAAATGAGTTTATGTTTTATAGATTGGAGAATATACAAACATGTCTAAAAGAATATTGATATATATCAATTGATATATCTAAATATGTATGGTGATCATATCCATGTAAATTTATATTTCTCTCTATGTAAATGTATGTATAATATATAAATATGTCATTCATATATTATGAATATATATTTCATTAAAAAGCTCTTTCAAGGCTTTGCACAACTGTTACTTATTTAAAGAAATTACTGGAGTGTTTCAGTTTCAAGAACTTAAGCCAGGTCAAGGTGCAGAGTGTGTGTTCGAGTTCTCTTTTATTGAAATATTCAATATTCCTACGCTGGCACTAGTCTTTCAGGCTTCTTTGTATTTGTTGTTGGTTGGAATAAATTTGGATTTGTTTAGATTCACTAAAGCACTCATCCATTCTTCTCTTTTAATGGTACATCTTATAACATCTGTAAATTCTAGATAACTCTTCTATATAAATCATATAGAAATATATAAAATATATATTAAGTTAAGGTTGTTAAATTTTGGGTCATAATTACATAGTGAGGGGTCCTTATACCTTTTAATAAAATTTCTGTGCAAAAATACCCCCAGTAAATATAATCACCTGGTTCTGGTTTTGGAAGAAAGTTGTAAGTGCAAAGTAAGCCTTTATCATTACTGATAATTATAGTTATGGGATAAAGGAGGTGGCACATGTTGAAAGAACTATAAAAATACATAATATATGTATTATATAATCTAAATAAAGGTATTATGGTTTAAATAATTGAAATTTATCTGAGATACCGTATTCATGTTAGGCCATAGTTGAACATAAGACAATCAGCTAAAAGTTTAACTACATCTTGCTTTACCATTAAGTATTTCTTCTGAAAGTATTCTGAATTCCTAACTTTTGAAATGAGAAAATATTACTATCAAAAAAATTAGACCCTCTAAATTCAAATCCCCAAAGCACTGCTCTTATAAACTTTCTTATTTGCCTTAGAAAATATATAAACTTCCTGAACCAAATCTCTCAAGTTTTCGTTTTAAAAGAGTAATTTTGCTAATACCTTCTGATTGTAAAACTGAAATACCCTGTTACCAAAGTGATAGCAAACAATACAAAGTACTTCAATTTTAAGGAAGATGAGTGGATAAAATAAGTGTGCTGATAACATTGTAAAAGACCAGCTACTGGACAGGACACAGAAGATCAACATGTATGTTTGTTTTTCTAATAATTGTTCATTAATAAATGTCAGTCATGGAAAGTTATTGAGAATGAATACCCCCTCAAATAAACAAAAATATTTGTGTGTGTGTGTGTGTGTGTGTGTGTGTGAGAGAGAGAGAGAGAGAGAGAGAGAGAGAGAGAGAGAGAGAGAGAGAGAGAGATGATTCAGATAAGGTATATGAGAAAATATTTCCTTTGCCTATTTTGTTCTGCCATCCATAGAGTACATTTCCATTTATTAATGTAAAGGGGTTTATGATTAAAATGTACTGGATGTACTGGCAATAAATCTGAGGAGGTTTTGTTTTGTTTTTTAATAGGATCAGCATTAATTTTAGGTATATAACACAACTATGAATGCCTGTGAATAGTGATGTTTTAATCAACATATCATGTGTTATATATTCAGACATGGAGTCTTTCCAAGTGGTCCCCAGCCACCCCTAAACCCTTCAAATCATCTTCAGAAATGATTTTGCGGACACAATTATTTTAACAATGCTGTTGGTTCCTAGATAGAAGATCCTATAAGAATCCATCACCAGTATACCTGACAGATAAGTAAGGCCTGTTTGTTCAAGATTGTTTCACCAAATAAGACATTCTTGCTATAAAATATAAACTAATGTTAGAATATAAAGTAATAAAAATAAAAGTTCAAGTTGAAGATTGTTTTGAGTAGCTACACAATGGAGTGCTAATCAGCAGTAAGAAAAAATTACATCCTAAAATTTACAGGCAAATGGATGGATTTGGAGAATACCCTCCTGTGCAAGGTATCCCAAACACAGAAAGAAAAGCAGGGGGTATACTCACTCATTAGTGGACTCTAAACAAAAAAAGCAAAAAGTAAAGCATGTCCAAGCTGTAAACAACAACCCCTGAACTGCTTGGTATCTGAAACACCTGGGAGTGGCACCTCGGATCCCACTCCCTCTAGAGGAACACCTGACTCAGTCTTGATGTTGGGGGGAGGAAACTGGATCTGCCAGGAGAGGATGCTGAATTAAGCCTTTGGACCTTTGGACCTCCTGCCCTAGCTGGGGAGGAGATGCGGAGATGTGGAGAAGAGAGAGTGACTGGAATGTGGGGGAGGGGTAAGGGACATTGAACAAGGATATACACGATTAGAAAATTTAATTTTATTTGTAATAAAAATAAAAAATAAATTAAAAAATTACATATACCCTTAGAATTAAAAAAAAAAAGACATGTTCTTTGATATTCTCCTGTACTTAATTAGGTATACCACAGAGAATATAAAATTTGAGTGCAGTTAATCCCAATGTGAAAATAGCCATTAAAATTATTTTATATAATATGAATTTTATAATATTTTATAGAACTACAAATGAATAACATTATTTCTATTGTTTAATGAGGAGGTTGGTTATCTATTGGAATGACCCCAGCCTTGGGAACATGAATAATAAAATGGTGTTTGAAGTCAAAATGACAATGCTTAGGAAAAGGCACATTTGTTTTTTCCCAACAAAGGTAAAGGAAACATCTTAACTGTAAGAAAAATATCTTTTTGTTGTCCTGTTTCCATAATTCTAACTCACTAACACATTCTGATTGCCTCATAAAATCTTATAAACATTTATACTTCCTTTTGGGGGTAAATGACAATATTATTTTTAACACTATGTTGGAAAATTTAAGTTTCAAGTTCTGTTTCCCTAGACAGAATCAATCCTAGGCCCTCCAAAGCCTCACAGCAAGTGAAAATGTTCTTATAAAATGTTATGAAAAATATTCCTTAAAATTTAAAGATTAAATAATTGCTATATTATTGTTCTACATAATGAAAAATATATTTAAATTACATTTTTAAAATCTGAAAAGTATTATGTACTCTTAAGAATTTCTCCCTGTGGGTTGAAAACTAGAAGATGGTGCAATACATAATACTGATATT
The DNA here is from genome assembly GCA_004025045.1 of Sigmodon hispidus. NCBI lineage: Eukaryota > Metazoa > Chordata > Mammalia > Rodentia > Cricetidae > Sigmodon > Sigmodon hispidus. Next base: position 7,555 of record PVIH01005569.1, read on the forward strand.
TTGTGGCTATAATATGTTGTCCTTTTTTGAGTACTCACTCTTCTAGAACTTATTATTATGCTCTGGGTTAGATATGATAATCCCTGTCAATGCATACAATACCAATGATTTTTTAAAATGCAATAAAAAAGTTATAAAATTTCAAAACAACTATAAGCTAAGATTAAATATATTACTTCTTAAAAGGCACCGTATCATAAGGAACAAGGACGTTGAGAGACCTTATGTCACAGATTCAAGTGAAAATTCTGTAGCTCTACCTTACTACTATCAATTTGTTATGAAAAAAATCATTTGGCTCGTTTTTATAACTATACAATAGTGATATTGGTAAACATCTGACCTTAGTTACATTAGCACAATACCAATCAGCTGATAATTAAAACTGATTTTTAAAAAAAAAAAACAACTGAAATACAACAAATAAAAAAACCCTTTGTTTTTCATTTTATATTTGACCTAAAAAGGGGAATCTTTTCAAATTAATTATACAGAAATAATAATACTGTCAGAATTTACAGTGCAGATATTCAATTACCTTTGAGATCAAAGCAAATTTCTCACCTTTATATCCATATCTACATGTATGAAATGAATGTAATACACAAAACATGCCCCTCATTATTAAATTGATTGATAAGTATTTTTAAAGTGCTCAGGGGGTGTATTCAAAGAATGGAAAACCCTCTACAGGCTTTGTTATATATCACTGCTGTGCTATAATAACATAATATACTTTTTGTTGCTGAGTTTGACTACAAACCCCATAATTGATCAAAATCTCTTTGTGCCTGAGGAAAAGACATTATTGCATAATTATAGAATAGAATCTAATAATGTGTGTTTTGATTACATAAGAAGGTGACCACATAAAATTAAGACAAGGAGCTTCTGTGAATTTCAACAGGCAGGATAAAAATTTCTCTGCTTTTTTTAGATGGTGGTGACCATGGTGGGGGAAAAAGAGTTCAAGTTTCTCTGCAGAGAGGAAGTAATTATTGGCTTTAATTCAATTCACAAACAGGCACATTTACCAGAGGAACTACAAAGTATTAACTTCCTACTCTCCCACCCTCCTAGGGAAGTCACGGAGTCCAAGAACATTTTCACTTGCTGTGAGGCTTTGGGGGACCTAGGATTGATTCTGTCTAGGGAAACAGAACTTGAAACTTGAATTTTCCAACATAGTGTTAAAAATAATATTGTCATTTACCCCCAAAAGGAAGTAAAAATGTTTATAAGATTTTATGAGGCAATCAGAATGTGTTAGTGAGTTAGAATTATGGAAACAGGACAACAAAAAGATACTTTTCTTACAGTTAAGATGTTTCCTTTACCTTTGTTGGGAAAAAGCAAATGTGCCTTTTCCTAAGCATTGTCATTTTGACTTCCAACACTATTTTATTTGTAGGGTAAAACACAATTCATGTTCCCAAGGCTGGGGCATTCCAATAGATAACCAACCTCCTTGTTAAACAATAGAAATAATGTTATTCATCTGTAGTTCTATAAAATATTATGAATGTTCCTAACAATAAAAAGAACAAATAAATCTGATTGGTGAGACTGAAGAGCTTACATTTGTTTTGGTTGACAATGATGGACAATATAGGAAAAGCCCATGATCTTTGAATCCTGATTGCTGAAAAAAAATGTAACTGTAACTTGGCACAGATGTTTATTTGCTTTGTCCTTAAATAATTGCTGAAATGTATACTCAGGAATACAGTCTGTATTTTACATCTCAAGTCTATATCATTGACTCTGACCAGTGAGTTTTTATAGTAATCATTTGCCCAGAAATACATATTGATTTGCAAAACTTCCTGTGTCTTCTGTGGTTTACTTGTAGCTTGGGAAAAAAAAAAAACTTTTTTTTTCCTTCTTCTTCTTTTCTTTTGTTTGTTTTTGAGACAGTTTCTCTGTGTCCTGTCTGTCCTGGGACTCACTCTATAGGCCAGGCTGGACTGAAATTCACAGAGATCTGCTGCTTGCATCTGCTTCCTGAGTCCTGCAATTACAAGCATGTGCCATCACTGCCTGATTGTAACATGTTTTCTCAAGAGGTTTCTGTTCGTCTCTTTTTTTCATCCATCATAGATATTTGTTTCTTCTCTTAGTTATTGATAACAAAACAGGAAGTATGTGCAACACCCAGTATGGTTGGAGGGTTAGAAGTTAAGAGCAAGTGTCTATCTGAGCAATGATTAAATATGCCTTTAATCCCAGCAATAAGGGAAGAGGAGCAAATAGATCTCTCAGTTTGAGGCCAGACTGTTCCACAGAGTGAGTTCCAGGTCAGACAGAACACAGAAAAAAATAGAAACCAAAAAAAAAAAAAAGTTAGTATCTACTGTATATTTACTTTGAGGGTAGTCTGGACTGTATAACAAAAGAAGGAACCAACAAACATACACTAGGAATGGTAATTACTGACAAATGTGGCCTGCATATTTATTGGAACTAGGTAAAGATATCATTATTTTATTTTAATTTATAAATATTTAAGGGGTCAGATTACTTGGCCTAGTATATAAATTTAGTAATGTAGGTTCAAATTCCAGTAATTATTTAAAATGTATAAATTACAGCTAAATCAATCTTAAAACTCATATACATGCAATAGTATATGTGTGTGTACATAATATTATTTTAAGAAAAGATCTTGAATTAACTGTGTAACTAATACCATAAACTGCTACTTCATCTTCCTCAGCCTTTAGACTTCTGTAACATTAGGAGTGAGGTGCCTGCCCTTGCATATAATTTTAAAAATTTATAGCAGTTGATATGCACAAATATTCAATTTTTAATCTATTACTTCATTTTATTCTCTTGATTAAACTCATATAGATTATTGAGTTGTGAGTATTACTATGAATTGGTCATCTATAGCCTGAATCTGACTAACATGTTTGTTTTATCATTAATCTTGTTGGTCATTATATTATTTACTGTTCATTATAGCAAGAGACAAATTGCACAAATGCCTAATATTGTTAGTTCAGCTCGGCTGCTTTCTTTAGAGACACTAATTCTACAGAGCAGTTGGGCAAAATCAATGTCTTATGGACCATTTATATTAAATTATGCTCGTTATGCTATTGAATCAACACTACATAGAGTTTTCTCCAGTTAATTGATCAACTCCTACAAAACAAATTAATATGATACATCAAATTTACGGAATTGTTGTCCAGAGAACACATAGTAAGCACCATCACGGAAAGAAAATCAGTATTCCACATGGAATATTGAATTATCAACCATACTCAAATGGTTAGATAAAAATAATGGCAAATGTAACGTGAGTATAAGTTTAAGAAGTGACTTTTCTAGACTGCTAAAATTTATGTCGTGTGATTTATCTGTATGGCTGAAGCATTTGTTCTGTGGTTGGGTTTTCTTCTTATCTCATCCCTTATGAATTGAGAAAAACAGAATCCGAAAAAGCGTGATGTGGTGTGCTGATTTAGTTAATAGTCTAAATAGTAATAGTAGAAGTCTTCGCTGGAACAATTAATATTAGTAAATATTCTGTGAATCAGATTTTGTATGTTTCAAATCAACTACATAATACTATTGCTAAAATACAATCCTGTGAGAACATAATAAAATGATGTTTCACAATGTTAAATAATAGTCCATGTGAAAATCACTCTTATTTCATTAGCATTCATAAAATGAATTGCTGTAAGAAAATATGATATTATATAGAGCACAATATATTAACATGCTGAATATTGTCCAATATTTAGTTCATAAACATCTCCATAATCCCATACAAAGTAAACAGTCTACATAGTGTTGATTCAAATGCATAACATAAATATTTTTAGCATATTTGAGCCTGAGTCAAAGAAAAAATTATAAATGTGAACAAAAACATCTTTTCCCCAGTCCAGAACAACATATGTAAACTTAAAAATATATGCTAAGTCTGGTTTATTTACACTAAAATTAAAAGCACATAATCTGCTTTAGTACGTTTTTTCTGGTCAAAGTACAGTGTAAAACACATAGGTATGCTTAAAGTAACAAAAAATAAGAAATCATAACATTCTTGAAATGTCAGCAGCATCCATGTAGTTACATGATTTCTCACTGAGGTTCATCTATGATATTCGAAGGGAAACTCACTATGTTTTTGCTATGTCTTGCCAAAACAATAAGCTGCTATTCTGAAAAAAATATTGCTCACTTGTAATTACAGATGAACATGAATACCTTTAGTAGTTACTGTAAGGGACTCATTCTCTTTTCTGCTTAGGGGCACAATCTGTAGTTTTTCCACTGATAACAAATTGATTGCTTAGACCATGTGGGGGATTATGATAGATTTTTACTATCTGTTAAAAATCTTTTTATCTATCTTTTCTATCTGTTCTGATGAAATAATATTTCTTGGAAAAATATTTTTATTTATGTTTAATTGTCTGTGAGAGTTTATACTACATGTGTTTAAGAGCTGACAGAGGCCAGAAAGGGCTTTTGAATTTCCTGGATGTAAAGTTATACATAGCTGTAGCCACCAGACGTGTGCTGAGAACCAATTTTGGTTCTCTGGAAAGGAGAAGAAGCATTCTTAATTGCAGAAGCATCTGTCTAGGCTGTGAAGTAAGACTGATTATTAGAAATGTTGGATGAAGTATCTTTTGGGCATAGGCCCAGGAATATAGGCTGAGGGTTGAGTGGGTCTTCAGGTATATTGACTGCCAATTTTCTAAGAAATTATCATATTAATTTGTAACATGGCTGTACAAATTTGAACATCCACCATTGGGGGGATAATTTCCATGCTTCACATCTTCACCAGCATGAGCTGTCACTTGTGTATTTTGATCTTTGCCATTCTGAGTATTGTAAGATGGGATCCCACAGTCTGTGTGATTTTCATTAATAGGAAAAGCCTTTCAGTTTTATGAGGTTCCATTTATTATTTGTCAATATTAGTACCTGTGCAATTGGTATTCTGTTAAGGAAGTTGTCTGCTGTGCCAAAGCTTTCAAAGCTATCTTAACTTTATCTTCTGTCAGATTCAGTGTATCTGGTATTGTATTGAGGTCTTGATCCACTTAAACTTGAGTTTTGTGCAGGGTAATAAGTATAGACTCATTTGCATGTTGACATCCAGTTTGACCAGCACCATTTGTTGAAGCAGCTTTCTTTATTTTAATTGTATATTTCTGGCTTCTTCATCAAAAATAAGGGTTCCATAGATGTGTAGATTTACATCTGAGCTTTTTATTCAACTCCACAAATTAACCTTTCTTCTTTTATGCCAATACCATGAAAGTTTTGTTACTACATGTCTGCAGTACAGCTTGAATTCTGGGATAGTGATTTCTCCAGACAATCATTTATTGCTCTAGATTGATTTAGCTATCCTGTTTCTGTTGTTGTTGATATTCTATATGAAGTTAAGTATTTGTGGTGATGTGTTATATATTTAATAAAACCAGTCTGGAATATCAGATAAGAGATCCACCCACAGTTGATCCAGGAGGGTCAGAGAGTGGTAACTCATGCCTTTAGTAGCACCATGGGAAAAAACCAGGAGTGGTGACCTATGCCTTTCATCCCATAAATCCAGAAACAGTGCTTCTGTGAGTTCAAGGCCTAACTACCAAATAGCTGTAACTCACAATTTTAATCTTAACCTTGATGTGAAACAACTGGGCAGGTGAAGAAGGTACTTAAGGCAGGGTAGGAAGACAGATTATTATGTAGAAGCAATAAGGGGTGAGGCCAAGGAAGCTGGAAGATACCTGGATGAGATTTGACTGTGGCTTGTTTCTTCTCTTTGATATTCCAGCTTCTCCTCAATATTTTGCCCTGAGTTACCTTTATTACAACCAGAATTTGTGCTACAAGTATTATTCTTTAAACGTATGTAAAGAATTGTGTTGGTATTTCAATGAAGATTGCATTGAGTCTGTAAATTGCTTTTGGTAATATAGTCATTTTAGCATGCTAATCTTATTGATCCTGAATGTATATTTTTAAATATCTTCTTCCATTTCTTTCTTCAAAGACTTGAAATTCTTGTCACATAGGTCTTTCACTTACTTGTTCAGAGTTACCCAAGATACTTTATATTCTTTGCGGCTATTAGTAAAGAGTATCATTTTCCTAATTTCTTTTTCTAATCATTTGTCTTTTGTATATAGAAGGACTACTTAATTTTTTTGTATCTACCCACTTTGATGAAGATGTTTATTAGCTGGTTCTTTTATAGAATTCTTTGGGACACTTATGTGTGCTATTTTCTCATGCACAAATAGTGATACTTTGACTTCTTCCATTCCAATTTGTATACCCTTGATATACTTTTGTTGTTTTATTGCTCTAGCTAGAACTTCAAGTATTACATTGAATAGATAATGGGAGAGTGGACACTTTTCTCTTGTTCCTAATTTTAGTGAAATTGTTTGGAGTTTCTCTCCATTTAGTTTGATGTTGGCTGTGGGCTTACTGTATATTGCCTTTGTTGTGTTTTGGTATGTTCCTTGAATTTCTGATCTCTTCAAGATATTTATCATGAAGTGTTTTGTCACAGGCTTTTTTTTAGCAGCTAATGATAACATGGGGAACATTTCTTTGAGTTTGTTTATATTATATATTACATTACTAGATTTTTGTATGCTGAGCTAACTCTGCATCTCTAAAATTAAGCCTACTTGACCATGGTTGGTATTTTTTGATTTGGTTTTGATGTAGTTTACCAGTACTTCATTGTGTATTTTTACAACTATGCTCATGGACTGTCTATCCTACCCTGAAGATCTTTGCTCAAATATGTTCATAGCTGCTTTATTCAGGAACTTATAACAACTATATGTCCCTCAACCAAAGAATGGATAAAGAAAATGTGACACATTTGCACAATGGAGCATTATTCAGCAGTGATTTAAACATTTCATAAAATTTTTAGACAAATGGATGGAACTAGAAAAAAAAATCATCCTAAATGAGATAACAAAGACTCAGAGAGACATGGCATGTACTCACTAACAAGGGGATATTAGCTACAAAGTAAATGATAATCATGCTACAATTCACAGACCCAGAGAGGCTAAGTAACAAGATGGACTCAAATGAGGATTTATGAATTTCCATAAGGAGAAATAGAATAAAGTTTATGGGAAGACCAGGATAAGGTGCTCATGGGAAAAATATGGATTAGGTAAAAGGTGAACAAAGATACTACTTTGACAGACAACTAGAGTTGGGAGACATTTTGTGACAAGGTATAAACCTAGCACAGTGGAAACTCCTCAAATCTATAAGGAGAACTTCTAAAATCTACAATCTAGCTAAGACTCCGAGTGATGTGGGATATGGAGCCTCAATGAGCCACCTTCTGTAATCAGGCAAGTTCTTCTATAAAAACTGAGACACCAACACAAACACAAAACCTTCAACCTATCATTTGTGCAGCCTGTGATATGTGACATTGTAAATGGGGTACAGAATTTGTAGGAGTGGCTAACTAATGACTTGTTCTGCTTGGGAGTCATCACATTAGAGGAAGTCCATACCTGAAAAGTCCCAGAGATCTAGAATAAAACCAAACACAACTGACAAAGAAAAAGAAGGAAATGAAATGTCAATAATATTCTGCTGTACTTGTAGACTAGACCTTAGCATAATTATCATCAGAGAGTCTTTATCCACCAAATTAAAAGAGCAGATCCAGATATGCATAGTCAAACATTAGGTGTATCTCTGGAATTCTGTAGAAGTGTGGAAAGAAGGACTGAAGAAGCCAGAAGAGTTGAAGGCACCAAAAAACACATGGCCCATAGAATTAAATAATCAGTGTTCAAAGAAACTGAAGCAAAAACCAGGGAGCTTTTCTGAGAGCTAAGTCTTTGCATGTATGTCATTATTCTGTAGCTTGCTGCTGTTGTGGAACTCATAACAGTGGGAGTGGTGGTGTCTCCGACTCTTTTGCCTGTTTTGAAAGCACCTTTTTTCCCTAATGTTTTGCTACAACCAGTATTGATATAATGACATGTGTCTAGCCTTGTGGTAAGCTGTTATGCAATGTTTGATTGTTCATATACCTTTTTAAAAAAATGACAAAACAGTTTTGAGTAAAATTAGTCATTAGTAAATGAAAGATAAAAAATATGATATTACTACAAAACCTTTTCTAAACTCATTAGTATAAAAATTATGCTAAATTTATATTTTTTTGAAAAAAAATTGATAACTTTGTGTAATAAGAAATTGTAATATAATAATCTCAATTTAAAAACAATCCCACAGGAAATCATTGGAAGTGTTCCAATTACCATGATACTTCACTTTCTTGGAAACCATGATCAGTGCTGTTGGATTCATAGACACTGTAAGATTCAAAAACAAATTATGTATATTGTCCTTATCCTGGTCTGACCATTAGAGCTAATTTAATTAAATGTGCTAAAAGTTTTCCCTTCTAATTAATGGTTTAAATTTGAAGTGAGAATTTCATTATGGACCTAAGATCACATGAATCTTTTTATGTATTATTTATGTATTTATGTATTTATTTATATTTATTTTTGTATTTTTGTATTTTGGGAGCTAAGGATTCTCTGTAGCTCTGGCAATTCTGGTACTTACTCTGTAGACCAGGAAGGCCTCAAACTTGGAGACATCACCTTGCCTATGCCTCCCAGGTGCTGGTATTAAAAGCATACACCTTACTTCTCCATTTCAGAACTCTTCATTTGTTATTTTTTAGTGTGTAATGTGAAAGTTGTGATAGGGAATGTATAAAAATAATTAACTTTGGATGATTCAACTTTCCCCCCCCCAACACGAATCAATTTCTCTTTATTCTTCCTTGACCCTCTCCCCCAAGGGTATATGTTTGATTTCTTTTTATTGTTGTTTTGTTTTTGTTTTTTAAGTTTTCATACCTCCTCTGCTCCCCCTCTTGCCCTTTCTTTCAGTGTTCCTCCAATCCCCCAACACACACTAGGCATGAGCTTTTGGTGACAGTCCATGGACTTGGTACAGATTCTGGTCTGACTGCAAGAAGCTCCAGACTGTCCACACCTGTTGACTGTCATCTACGTCAATGGGCTTCAAATCTGTTCCTAGAAGGTTCCTCTGCTGTTGTTTCAGAGTCTATAAGCTCCACACATCACAGTACTTCCTACTCCATGGTTCTCTCCATCATGATCCCGATCCAAGAACTTATATAATTGCTCTTCCCTCTCTTCAGCTGGACCAGTATCTCAGCCCAGTGTTTAGCTATGGATCATTGCATCTGCCTCTTTCAGCTGCTGGATGCAGGTTCTATAATGGCAATTAGGATGGTCACGCATATGATGATAGGGAAAGGCCAGTTTAGTCACCCCTCTACTATTGCTTGGAGTCCTAGCTGGGCTTATCCTGTGGATTCTTGGGTATTCCCTGGCATCAGGTTTCTCTCTAATCCACTACTGCTTTGCACTTCCTTTCTGTTGCACACACACACACACACACACACACACACACACACACACACACACACACCTCTTGTTCTCTTTCATCTCCCCTTGCTCTTCTCCCTCCCCTGTGTGATTGCAATATTGTCAGGAGAACTTCTCTATTTTACTTTTCAAGGAGGATCTATGGCTATCTCTTTTAACTATCCTAGCTACTGAGAGTGGTATGGATTGTAGTTTGGTTATCTTTTGCATTACATTTAAAATCCACTTAAGAGTAAGCACCTACCATGCCTGTCTTTCTAGGTGTGTGTTACCTCACTCAGGATGATAGCCTCCAGATCCATCATTTTACCTGCAAATTTCAGGATGTTATTTTTTTCTACTGAGTAGTACTCCATTTTTTAAATGTACTATTGTTTTCTTTTAATCCACCCTTCAGTTGAGGGGCATCTAGGTTGTTTCCAGGTTCTGACTATAATGAATAATGCTGCTATGAATATAGTTGAGCTAATGTCCTTGGGGTAAGAATGTGCATCCTTTGTGTATATGCTCATTATTAGTATTACTGGATCATTGGATAAATTGATTCTCAGTTTTCTGAAAAATCACCAGGAGGTTGGGGCAGGATTTGTAGGTGGGGCTGCCAAGTGAACTGAACTTTGCTGGAGGATTGTGGCCAGCAGAGATTTTCCCTGTTGGTCTGAATTTAGGGCAGATGTGAGAAGGGCTTATTCTCTTTTCTTTTCTTTTTTTTTTTTTTTGAATTTTTATTTATTTGGAATAAAGTCTCATTTTTTTAATCCATGTATCCCCTTGTTCAAACTCCCTTCCCCCACCCACACCTTGTTTCTACTGTGTACAAGTGTGTGTATACATGTATGCTCATGTGTTTTAGAGAGTCATTTGTGTGTTATTGCACATCGAAGCTGATAATGTCACGGAAATGGTGTAAATATCAGTGAAAAAACATGGGTATATGACTTGATCTTGTACAGTGTTGAGGATAGTGTCTCTTGATTTTTTGTCGCTGAGTACACTGGGGTAGGTGATCTGAAGTTTCTGGGAGTTTCCTGTTTCCTCCACACATCTCACTGCTGTAATACTGAGATTGAAGACAACCATTTTCTCAATGTGATAGTTAAAAGTTTAAAAAGATTGCTCTATGGTTAGCTTGAAACCCCATGTTACTTTGAATTCCCACAATGTTAGACCTAGTCCCATGCATCTTCAATGCTATTTTTGTATCCAGGGATGGAATTTAAGCTTTTTTAATTTTTTCCTTCTTTTTTAAAATGTATTTAAAATGTTTTCTTTCTTTTCTCATATATACCACAGCTCCTTCTTCCTTCTCTCTTCCCATGTCTTCCTGGTCCTCTCTCAGGTTCTCCTGATCCCATCTTCCCATCCATTCCCCAAGAAGGGCAAGGAATCCCAAAGTCAGTAAGTTCAGTCTGACATATCCAGTTGAGGTAGGTTCCAGTCCCTCATCCCATTATTACTCCTGGATTAGCTGGTCCTCTGTAGAAAATGGGCCTAAAAATGCCAGTTCATAAAGAAAACATAGTCTAATCCTATTCCAAGGAGTTCCACAACCTGGCCATGCCACTTGGCAGTCATCTACTTTTGGAGGGCCTAGTTCCTTTCCCTGAAGCTTGCTCAATGGTTGTTTCTCATTCAGTGAGCTTTTATTTGGGCTATCAGTTTAAAGTTTGAAAACATTGGCTTGAAAAAAATTAATAAATTTTTGTATTATTCTATCATTATAGTGGAGTTTGGGATACAAGGTTCTCTCATTGAAAATATAAATAAAATTCATTAATAGAAATTAGCTAGAGCTGTGTTACATGAGAACTAATTCGTACGGGAATTTGAAAATGCAAACTTTGTCAGATAAAATTTCAGTAAATTTTCTGTGTAATAGGAAGATAGCTCTTGGGGAAATCACTCGGTGAGTAAAACATGAATAAAATATGGGCCTTGATGACAAAATTTAAAGACTTCGACAAATCTGGTAATACAGTTTGTGAAGTAACTGCATCATCAATGCTATAGTATTTATCCTCAACTCTACTGTATTAATCAACATATAAAATACCTTATTGTCATTTTTAGGTTTTAGTTTGTTATAAAACTAGAGGTACATCTGCATGTGGCTGGTGCTTCCCAGTTGGCAATGCCTTAAGGTTCCTGTGGATACTTAAGTCCAAGAGAAAAGTAAATCCTTCATTATCACTTATTCATATATGTGATATTTGGAAAATTCCTTGAATAAAGTTGTATTAATGGCTTTGTATAGTTGCTGAGTAAATTACCTTATATAATAAATTCATTGACCATGTCACATACTAGGTACTAAATAACCACTATCTCTTCTCCCTATGGTCTATATTGAACCATAAAGTCTTTCCTTCTACAAATTTGAAAGATTCCATAATTATAAAAAATAGTTCACAGAAAAAAGTACTCATTGTCTCAAATATTATAAGAAAATTCATCAAAAACTAACTTTAATATAAAACTAATGCCTGTATTTTGGGCTTTATTAATGTCTGGAAAGTCAACTGAGAGAATCATCTAAGTTCAAAAGTAACTGAGAATATCTTGTTTGGCATACTCTTCTCTCTCTCTTTCTCCACTTAATTTAAATTTTTTTCTAAACAACTTTTTACAAAGCCTCAGTTTACTCTTTCTGAAACTTTCATTTACCAAAAAATCTACTCAGATAGCTATCTATCAAATAGCAATATAGTCCATGCCATATTTTCAATTATTGAGGCATTTTTGACAATAACTTAGAAACTATTTATTTTTAAGCTTATTAAAAATGTTTCTGATGTATATATTTGCTTACTGGTCTCCTAAATTTAAGGCTGTGTATTATTAATCTCTATTTATAAGTTTATGTCCCTTGTTTAAATTTTATGCTTATTAAAATTCTCCCAAATATATTTAAACATATAGAAAACATTTTAAAATATATTTTTTTACCAAATTCAGATTTCACCAGAAAAAGAAATTTAAATGTATGCATAATACAATAGAATATAAAACTAAAAGCTATATGAATGTAATTTTCAATCTGATAGTAACAAGAAAAATAGATTACTTTGCAACAAAATGAATGTGAATAAATTTTGTATTAAATATTGCTTAATAAAATAAAAATTATAATCACATAGATGTTTAATATTATGAATAATTATTTTTTAAATACTGAACCATATTTAAAATACAAATATGCCTACTTTTGAGTTATATTTATAGTATATTTTTATAGTATATTTAGTCAAATGGCACACACAATCAAGCATTCTGAAATGTCTATTTTCATATATTTACATATAGTATACTTTCTCCTCAATAAAGTTTTCTCAGTTATGCTTTAGAACTCTGGCTTAACTATTTTTATCTTTGTCAATACAGCATCCACATTGTCATAGAGATATTTTAAACTATTATTATTAGTCCCATATCAAATGTAATTTTAAATACTATAACACTGTTCTAAAATGTTTACAAAAACATCTCCAGATTTCATAGCGAATTTTCTGCTCCCACTATTTAGTTCATTAAAAAAATTTGCTACCCTATATTGTCCTTTGTTGCTGTATCCATCTATTGTTTGTAGCTGAAGAATGAACTCCTTACAGTCTAATGTAATTTTTTTTTTTCCTGAGGTTGGTATGTTATAGTAGTGTTTATTATTCTAGGTAATCTGAATACTAATGTTAACAAAAAATATAATCATTACATGATATTAGAAATTCATATAGTATAAACTATTTACATAGTTGGAAAAAACCAAAAAAACAATTTTTATTGCTTAAATAAACTTTAGTTTTTCTTTTAATATTCTACATATTAATATAATGTATGCCTCTGTTTCTGTCTTTCAAACTCTCTCATATACTCTTCTCTTTCATGTTCTGTTTCAAATTTATGGTGTCTTTTTTCAGTCAACTTTTTTTTAAGTTTATATATATATATAAACTTATATATATATATTTGATTCTGCAAATAAAAACAAATGAGTTGAAACTTGGAATCCAAAAGCAACATCAAGTATGCATGTCTGCTTTGTTTGGTATACTTGAACATTGTAGTATGAAATTATATCTACCAGGAGCAGATAAGATGTCTCCACTTCATGTGGGGGGCCAGCATGATAAGCTTTGTTTTGGCATACATGTAAATCAGGAAATTAATTCACTGTGTAAATTCACATTGATAAGATTTCCCCCAGTTGCATTGCATTAAGAATGCTGATACAGAAGGGCTACTGATTTCTTTTAGTTAATCTTGTATCCTGCTACAGTGCTGAAGGTGTTTATCAGCCGTAGCAGTTCCTTGGAAGAATTTTGTGGGTCACTTATGTATACAATCATATCATCTGCAAATAGAGATAGCTTCACTTCTTCTTTTCCAATTTCTATCCCCTTAATCTCTTTTTCTTCCCTTATTGCTTTAGCTAAAATTTAAAACTATATTGAATAGATAAGGGGAGAGAGGACATCTTGTTTAGTTCCTGATTTTAATGGGATTGTTTGAGTTTTTCTCCATTAAGTTTGATACTGGCTATTGGCTTTTTGTAGATTGCCTTTATTATATTTAGGTATTCTCCCCGTATTCCTGATCTCTCCAGGGCTTTAATCATAAAGGAGTGTTGGATTTTGAAGAAATAAGGGAAATATTACCCTTCATAATAGCTGCAAATAGTATTAAATACCTTGGAGTAATTATAATCAAAGAAATAACAGACCTATTTGACAAAAATTTTAAATCACTGAAGAAAGAAATTGAAGAGGATATCAGAAAATGGAAAGCTCTCCCATGTTCCTGGATAAATAGGATCAACATAGTAAAAATGGTAATTCTACCAAAGGCAATCTACAGATTCAATGCACTGCCCATCAAAATCCCAACACAATATTTTTTGGATCTTGAAAGAACAATACTCAATTTCATTTGGAATAACAGGAAAGCCAGGATTGCCAAAACAATTTTACTCAACAAAAGAACCTCAGGAGGTATCACCATCCCTGACTTCAAGTTATACTATAGAGCTACTGTGATAAAAACAGCCTAGTACTGGCATAAAAACAGACCTGTGGATCAATAGAATAGAATTGAGGATCCAGACATTAACCCAAAAACCTATGAACATATGATCTTTGACAAAGATATCTAAAATATTCAATGGATAAAAGATAGCATATTTAACAGATGGTGATGCCACAGCTGGATGGTAGTGTGTAGAAAAATGCAAATAGATCCGAGCCTGTCACCCTGCACAAAACTCAAATCCAAGTGGGTCAGAGACCTCAACATAGACCCAGCCACTTTGAACTTGATAGAAAAGAAAGTGGGAAATATACGTCTACGAATTGGCACAGGTGACCACTTCCTAAATATAATACCAGTGGCACAGACACTAAGACCAAGAGTCAGTAAGTGGGATCTCCTAAAGCTAAGAAGCTTCTGTAAAGCCAAGGATACTGTCAAGGACAAAACAACAGCCTACAGAATGGAAAAAGATTTTCACCAACCCTACAAGTGATAGAGGACTGATCTCTAAGATATATAAAGAACTCAAGAATCTAGAGCCCAAAACCTTGAACAACCCCATCAAAAAATGGGGTATAGATCTAAAAAGGGAATTCTCAGCAGAGGAACTACGAATGGCTGAAAGGCACCTGAAAAAGTGCTCTTCATCTTTAGCCATCAGAGAAATGCAAATCAAAACAACTTTGAGATACCACCTAACACCTGTTAGATTGGCTAAGATAAAAGGTACAGATGACAGCCTATGCTGGAGAGGATGCACAGCAAGGGGAACACTCCTCCATTGTTGGTGGGATTGTAAGCTTGTTCAGCCACTTTGGAATACAATATGGAGGTTTCTCAGAAAATTGAGAATCAATCTCCCCAAGGACCAGCAATACCACTTCTGGGTGTATACCCTAAAGATGTACATTCACACTCCAAAGGTATTAGCTCAACTATGTTCATAGCAGCATTATTTGTAATAGCAAGAACCTGGAAACAACCTAGATGTCCCTCAACTGAAGAATGGATTAACAAACTATGGTACATCTACACAATGGAGTACTACTCAGCAGTAAGAAAAAATGATATCCTAAAATTTGCAGGCAAATGGATTGACTTGGAGAATATCCTCCTGAGCAAGGTATCACAAACTGAGAAAGTTAAGCAGGGGATGTACTCACTCATTAGTGGTCTCTAAACAAACAAACAAAGAAGAAAAATGCAAAGCATGCCCGAGCTGCAAACCACAACCACTAAACTGCTTGGGATCAGAAACACCCTGGACTGACTCTTTGGATCCCACTCCCCCTAGAGGAACACCTGACTCACTCTTGAGGGAGGCGGGAGAAAACTGGATCTGCCAGGAGTGGAGACTGAACTAAGCAATATTGGGTCAGTGGGACCATGGGACTGTCTGCTGCCTGCCCAGGGAGGGGATGGGGAGTTGTGGAGAAGAAAGAATGACCTGATGTGGTGGGAGGGGTAAGGGACCTTGAATAAAGATATACAAGGATAGAAAGGATAGACTTCTTTGAAAAAGTAAATAAGTAAGTAAATAAATACAAATTTAAAAAAATAAAAAAAGAATGCTGATACAGTTCTGAGAAGTTTCAGCTCTTGTCTTATATTTATCTCATGCAAAATGTTAAGAATTGGAATGGTAGCTTCTTTCCTTCTACAAATCATAGAAATTCAATAATAGAGTTATTCACATGAAAATGTGACTTCTTCATATTACTATACCTTCCATAACTGAGTCCTTTTCAATAAAATCATTCTATCTTAGTTGTTTACCGTAAGAATTTATATGACTGTTGAGAATTTTTAAATATGCATGATAAGCGCTTCCATTTTTCATATTTGTACTTATAAAATCTCTTGTCATTCTCTGTCAGAATTTTATTTGCTGTGATAGAGTGCTATGACCAACATCAACTTCAGAGAAAAGGACTCAATTCATCTTAGACTTCTCTATCAGTGACAATCAATAAAAAAAAAAAAAAAAAAAAAAAATGTTAGGACCAGAGCTTAAGGAAGAAACCCAAAATGCAGACAGACACTGAAACAGAGACCATGGGCGAGTGAGTACCCCTACTGGCTTGTTCCTCCTAATTTGCTGAGTCTGCTTTCTTACACAAATCAGATTTACCAGCACTGGCTTGGCAAGCCATGGCAATTTAACACAGAAAATATCACTATGTGACTATAACATTTCCTTTCCATTTGCTCTCAAAACGGTATGTTACTATTACATTGAAAAAGCTCCATCTTTTAATATTCTTAGATTCCTTAAAAATTAAAACACTTTCAAAGTTCACTATCCTTAAAACATCTAAACTCTCTTTCACATTTTAAAGCCTTTAAATTTCCAAAGCCTCAATAAAATACTAAGTCTCTCTAAATTACAAAGTTTATCCAAAATTTCAGTATCTCACAATTATGTGCTCCTGAAAAATGAAAACAAGTTACTTACTGTTTACTTTAAGTTGGAACTTAAAAGAAGAAACTGAAGCAGAGGTCTTAGAGAAATATTGCTCAATAGCTTGCTAAGGCTGCTTTGTGGAGCAACTCAAGGCTGATTTCCCATATCAATTATTAATCAAAAATTCTCCTACATACTTGAATGTAAGCAAGCTAAATAGAAATATTTTATCAACTGAGGTTTCTCTTCCCTGACAAGTCTTACTGTATCAAGTTTTGAAAATATTAGCTAGCACACCATATCTTATCTCCTTTATTATCATAATAAAGAAGGTCACAGAAACATTCATTTTTTTATATACTGTGACAAAACAATGAATTCAAATAAGCTTTTCTGAGATACTACCATACCACTGTGTTTAATTTTCTCATGTGAAAACACAAAAAAATGAATGTATTGTACATGTCTAAAGTTCTGTAAAAAATGCTGTATTTTTCTATTCTTCCCCATTTAATTTATTGATTTTTTAAATATTAAACTATCTTTTAAAATGAAAGCAATCTTCTAAGGCTTACTGAGCTAACCTATTAGAGTCTGTCTCAGAATGTGGCATGAAAAGTCTGAGAATCGGGTCTTGCATTTATGAATTTTGGATTTCTAGATGTTCTATTTAATATGAATAGGACCTTTACAGAATAATGAGTTTTGTTATGGATGCTGTGAAAATTGATTCAAAAATCTTTCAGACCTAATTGCCTTCTGACTTGCTTCTTTTATATTACCTTTTTTTCTATAATATTTTTTTGTTCCATTCTTTTTTCTATATAATATGGACCAATTATATTTCTTCTGTCTTTTTTTTTGTTCTCTCAGTCTCTCTTCTCTGCTTTCCTTTTATTTCTTGCTTCTTATTGTGTGTGTGTGTGTGTTTGTATGTGTATGTATATAGGTGTGTTTTTGATGTGTAGATAGGTGTACACTTATATGAATGCACTGAGCTAAGAAGAGCTTCTCGGCTTCTCTTGTCAATCTCTCACTTATTGAGACCAAATCACAAACTGAACCTGAAACCTGCCAGAGTCTCAATTAGGCTGGCTGACTAGCAACAAGTAAGTAAGCTTCTCCACTGGACATACAAGTTCCCCTGGAAGTACATTATGTACTTGCAAACCAAGTTTTGTTTAAACATGAAGAGGAAATGGAGGGGAAACTGTGGTTAGTATGTAAAATAACTGAAAAAAATATTAATTAAATAAAAAAAAATATTGAGTCATCTCTTCAGTTCTGTTATTCAGTTCTTGCTTTTTATTATACTCCAAATGCACTTCAGTCACTCTTCCTTGACACTTAGTGATGCATGATCACTCTCCCTAATGTAAGCAGCTCTTTATCAATAAAGAGGACCTCTCTGTAGTGATATGTTACATATTTAATAAAACCTATAATATCAAGAGATCAACACACAATCAAAAACTAGGCAGACGGGGGCTGGAGAGATGGCTCAGCGGTTAAGAGCACCGTCTGCTCTTCCAGAGGACCTGGGTTCGATTCCCAGCACCCACATGGCAGCAAATAACTGTCTGTAGTTCCAGTTCCAGGCAAACACCAAGGCAAATAAATAAAGTTTAAAAAAAAAAAAAACTAGGCAGACATAGCTTTTCTTGATCTTTGATTATAAGGCCAAACAGCAGGGCTTCTATAGTACACACATTTAATCCCAACATAGGGTTAACTGAGAGTAGTAATTTATACTTTATTCCCATAACTTCAAAGACAGAGATCTTTCTGTGTTTCTGCAAATTAAAAGCTAACTACCAAATAGAGTAGCTCATGCCTTTAATCCTAACCTGGATGTGATACAGCTGGCAAAGAAGGGTATTTAAGACAGGCTTAGGGAAACAGCAAGGTAGAAGTGACCAGGACTGAGACTGAGGAAGCAGGAAGATAGCTCGGTGAGATATGACTGTGGTGTTTCCTCTTCTGATATTTCAGCCTTTCCTGATATCTGGCTCTGAGTCTTTTTCAGTAGGGATTCAATAGGGAGTCATGATGCACCTCTTTTTGTCTTTTTGTCAAAGGCAAGAGCCTCCAAAGCCCTGCTGCAATTTTATAGGTTACAAACTCTACCACATATAGCCTTGTCTAGAAATTTCCAACAATAGTTTCCCATGTTTTTCATGTCTTCATGTACATCTATATGTAAGTTAATCTGAGATAAGATTTGTGTGAAGTAATTTTAAAATATTAGCATATCTGAAGTTCCTCTACCTTCATTTTGTAGAACAGAAAAATAAGCATTTGAAAAAAGCTACTGAAAATGTTTTTGATTTGTTTTTGTCTCCAGGCATCTAAAATTCATATGATTTATAAGATAGTGCCATCTATTTTACTTCAAATATATCTTATTTTACCTTTCTAATTACATATTTTGTATTTGCTAAAAAAATTAATTGTAGTAGGACTGTGCTCTATTTCATTGTAAATAATTGTCCTGCCTAATGATTTAATAAAAAGCTGATTGGCTGAAGGCAGACAGGAAGTGTGGGTGGGGCTACCAGACTAAGAAAACTTTGAGAACATTCCATAATAGACACAGACATCAGAAAGAGATGCCACAGGGATGCAACAATGACAAGATGAGGAGATGCCATCAGATGCAGAGCAAAGAAGCTAGCTAAAATGCTGCTCTAAGAAAAGGTATTGAGCTGCATGGCTGAAAAAGATGGGTTGAGTTCAAATTAAAAAGTTAGCAAGTTATATGCCTGGACCCTAGGTCAATCAGAAGAAAATGTAAACGTCTGTGTGTTCTGTGGTACTGTGGGTCCAAACCTTGAGGCTAAGCCAGCTAGTCTGGGCCAGAAACCTAATATAACAATCAATAAAATTGATTTGATGCATAGACATTTTTCTTTTTTTACCTAATATATGCAAAATCTATTTACTTACTAGACTTATACTATTTCATGCTAACATGTTTGTTTTGTAGAGATTTGTAGACCTCATTTCAGTAATGATACAGCTAGTTTCCCAGGTTCTTGTTCTCCTTCCATCATTAATCTGTTTTCAAAATTATACTGTGTAGCCTATTCTAGTGAGACTTCTGAACTCATTTAAGCTTCTCGAAGATTCCTTTTTTGATTATGTTTCCAAGGGCTTTTGGGTTATATAATCTCACCTTAACTATCTCCTTTCTCGGTAAATAGTGATTTTTATTAGAGTTTTAAAAATGCGGAATCCTTTAAGTATATTTAAAAATGCATATTTTATGAAATTTTAAGTTAGCTTGTGTAGACTTCTTCAACCATTTCTCAAATGGAAGTTTTTCCTCCATATAATGTACACTACAAATGAAGCATCAATTAGTTAGGTGTTTATAAAGGGTAGGTGTGGGCTAGTAAAAGAAGACTGTTGGGAACAGATGGGTTCCCAGCCTTATGGAAAGAAATTAATCTTATCCATGGTAAAAATCAGTAATGACTGTGTACTCAGAGTCTGAAAGCTTGCATAGGTGTGATTATTTTGTAATGCTGTTGTTCTACATAGGAAAAGATTGCCAGGTATGGTATTGAAGAAGTATTCTTTGCAGTGCCATTTCCAAAATCAGAATCACTCCTTACATATAACAACATATATTGCATAGAATTTTATGCTTGATCACAAGCAGATTTTCTCAATATTTTAAAACAGAAACTTACGTAAAATAAATGTAGTAATAAACACAAAAAAAGTCACATACCCCAAACTCCCACATATAGATTTTAAAAACACAGATTGAAAAAGCATCTCTATTCATTCTTTATGGGTGGAGAGAAAAAAAAAGAATGAAAACTAAGCTACAAGAGAATAAAATTTAGATGGTTATTTAAATATGTGCAATAATTTCATACTGAAAGAAATGGTAATTCGATGTCAAAACATAAAAACCTCTCTTTTGCTAGGCTTCACTATTAGAGAGAGGAGCCTGGGTAACTATGTCACTGGGTGTGAGAATGTGGCAAAAAGAATGATTTCATTCCGAATGACAACTTTTTATTTTTAACACCTGAGTCTCACTGAATGGAAAAGTAACAATAGGGTCTCCATTTATGTAGGGGGTTCACCTTAGTGTTCCTCTAATTATTCATTCATTTGCCTAGAGTTCTGTTTATTTTAACAATAGGATCAATACTGCTGATAGTTTAGCCATGAGTAAGGATCAGGACAACAGGCAAAGGTACTCTGTCGAATATTAGTGAATTGCCTACTTTTTTGATCCTTTCTATGTTATTTTTCCAGTTGGTACTTCAAGAGCAGAAACAACAATGTCCCACCTCCATCTGAAATTCTTAGCAGCCTCCTGTGGTGACATATTATATATTTAATAAAAATTTCCTGAAATACTGGAGAACAGAGACACCCACAGAGACAAGACTTGGGAGTGGTAACCCACACCTTTAATCCCATCTTTCAGAGGCAGAGACCTCTGTGAGTTTAAAGCCAAATAAAGTCATAAAGTCAGACAGTGGTGGTACACTCCTTTATTCTAAAACTAAAAAAGTTGAACCAGGAAGTGAGATAACTAAGCAAAGAAAGTAACAGGAAAGAATTGAGTCCTCCTCTTGAGCCCTTTAGGCTAAGGACTCAGATTCATTGAGTCTGGATAAAGAACCAACCTTCTTCAGTTTGAGGAGTTGTCTAGGTGAGAAGTGTCTGTGGCTGGTTTCTCTGTTTCTCCAGTATTTCAGCCTTTCTCCAATATGTGGCTCCAAGTTTTTATTAATAATACCAAATAGAATTCATGAAAGAGTCTCCTTTGCTGTCTTATCTCTAATAGCATATTTGATCATATTCTCTTTCTATGTTGTAGAAATGTATGCTTTCTTTTATCTTTTGATGACCTATACTCCCTATCAACCATTCTTGTGTTGTCATTTCTCTGTATTATTCCAATGAGTATTAATAAGACTTGAAAAGGAGGTGGAAATAAGACACTCTTACCTTGTTTCTTTGAATAAAAAATCAGTCAAATTCTTACTCCATTCTGATTTTATTTTATTTTTACTTGTTTATTTTGGTTTTAAAATGTTGGAGTTTTTATTACAACTTTTTGTTAGCTTGAATTACAAATTATTTAATTCTAATAACATTTTTGATATTTCATTATGTTTTCTTCCTTTTTCAACACCCCAAGTAAAACTAACAATATATTGTTTTCTCTGTTGCATCTCTTTTTTTCTGTGTATTGCATTGATGATTGAAGTACATTGTGAGCTTTGACATAGTTTAAGAAAGTTGTCTTATACTAGCCATGAAGACTTTTCCTTTTTTCCTTCATTCCAAAAGAAAAAGTCAGTTGAGTTTGGATGTTTCAGTTAATATCTTGCCCTGTAGGTACATATTATATCTATTTAATATATTAAATTGGTGAAATACATAACTCACAATACATAAAACTACCCAGACCCCTCCTTAAAATTAATTCATATGACTACTTACATAATTTGATAAATACCTTTTAAGATGATACAGACTTTGTTGGCAAGTAGATATTTACTAAAAATTGACTGGCTTGGGTAAAATCCATTTGCTGCACCATAATCAATTTTTGAAAAACTATAGAGATGTAAGAAAACTTCATCATTCACCTCCAGTCAGGTCTCAGGAATCTTTGTGGAAGATTATAAGAGCAAAAGAAATAGTGTCTTCTAGATGTAACAGGACAGATATACCTATGAACTTACAGAAACTGTTGTAACATCAACAGGGATTTTATAAGCCCAAGGAAGAAAAATATCACATTGCTGAAAAGGAAAATAGATAAAAGCTTTCATCCCCAACTAAGAAGCTCTCTCCAAATAGAATCCACTTTCATAAGAGAAATTAATTTCCGCTAATAGACTCTCGCTGTGTTTATTAACCACCTTTATTGGTAGGTCCATGTCCAGGTATAGCTAGCTGGCCAACGAAAAAATAAACTAAGTGGTTGTTTTTGGTAGACCTTTTTTGTATAATACTTGGTTTTGGCTTTTGTTCTTATTGGCATTATGCTTATATATTATTGTAGCATGGATTCTTATTGTATTAAAGGAAACTTAGAGCCAGATATCATGGAAAGGCTGAACTATTAAAGAGAGAAAACCCCACAGTCAAATCTCAAACATCTTTCTTCCAGTTTCCTCACCCTTGCCCCTTGTCAGTTCCACTGACTAATCTGTTTTCCTATACCTGCCTTAAGCCTTAAATACCTTCTTTGCCCAGTTGTTTTACATCTAAGATTAAAGGTGTGAGTTACAAGTATTTGGTAGTTAGAACTTGATCTCACAAAAACACAGAATGATCTCTGTCTCTGGATTTATGAGATTAAAGGCATGTCACCATCACTGCCTGCCTGGGAGCCTGGAACTCCCTCTGTAAACCAAGCTGGACTCAAACTCAAATCTGCTGGGATTAATGGTGTAGGTCACAACTCCTGTGGTCTTTCCTCATGATGAGATTAAATATGTGAGTCACTACACTCTGATCCTCCTGGATTGACTGTGGGAAGATCTCTTCCCAGATTTTCCAGACTGGGTTTTATTAAATTATAAGATATCATTAAATATTATTGCTTTTTATATTGTAATTGTATTGATTTTGTTGTTCTTTTGTGTATTTTTATGTCTGTGTGTATGTGTTTCTTGTATTTTTTGTTTTTTATGCTTTTGTTTGCTTATTTACTTTTTAAGAAAAAGAAAAAGACTTATGGTTGGGTGGGTGAGAATAATCTGGGAGAAGGTGGAGGAGGGTCATTTGTTGTCAGAGTATATTTTATACTTTTCTTTAATCAAGAAAAGCTAAAATGTAAACATTGTAATTTTAATTATCTATTTGTATGTTTTGAATATTAGTGTTTTGCCTGCTTGTATGATTCTTTGGTAGTGTCTAATTTCCTAGAACAAGAGTTGGAGACAGTTGTAAACTGACATATGGATGCTCAGAATTAAGTTTTGGAACTCTGAAAGGGCAGTCAAAAGCCTTAAACACTAAGCGAACTCTCCAGCCCCTACAAGTTATAATTTTATTCTTCAATCTATTGTTATTATCTGGTCAATAACCCTACAAGTCTTCAAATAAAGAATAGCTAGTTGAGATACATGCTATTTTAGACTTCTTTGAGTGACAATTTGAGAAGTTCTCGTTCTCTTTTTTTTCTTTCTTCTTTCATTTACAATTTCAAAGGTAAGGTTGTAAATCACACTAATTGACATTGATACACAGCCTTTTCTTTACTTTTACTTTATTTACGGAGCAAAATTCACCATCACACTGCCCATAGGTTAAATAGCTTTGGTTTCTCTTTTAATAATACCATTTGTTTTGGCTGCTTAACCTCATTTACCCCTCCCCATCAAATGCTTTGCATGTGTTCCATTTGGGAACTGTTTAGATTTTCCCATTAGTCCTCTCTTTCTCTCTCTGTCTCTCTGTCTCTCTGTCTCTCTGTCTCTCTCTCTCTCTCTCTCTGTATCTTTTAATTTTTTTTAGAAACCTGTTAGTTTCCATATTTTATGTTCAATGGGTTTATGAAATTGACGAGAATGCCATTTTTGAAGGAAGGCTGAGATAGTTGCAAGAAATTTCTTATTATCACTAACAGTTATAGCAAGATATTTATATTACACTAATTCTCAAAGTCACATGAGAAACATTATAGTGCTTTAGGATTATGCTCTGGTACTTTGTAAATATTTCTCCCTCCAATTGCTCTAATAAAATGCTGATTGACCAGAAGGCAGAGAGGAAGAAGTATGGGCATGGCTTACCAGACTAAGAAACTACTTGCAAGAGGAAGACAGAGCAGAGAATCCAAGCAGAGGCAAAGGAATGAAAATGAAAATGCACTGAGAAAAGATAAATGGATTAGTTTAAGAGGAAGAGATAGCAAGTAATATTCCTGAGCCATAGGCTAAACAGCATGTAATTAATATAAGACTTGTGTGAGTATTTGTGACTATGGGTCCAGACCTCAGAACTAGGCTGTCAGAAACTTTGTACTACATTTTATAGGGATCATTGGAAAATATATATGAGATAATCATGAAAAGAGGCACCATGAAGACTACTATCATCCTAAGTGGTACCAGATATTTCGAATATTTTTCAGCATTAACAGAAGGAAAAATTGGTTTGTTGGGTAAAGTTTCTAATAGTTCACATTACAGAAAAAAATTGATTTTATTCTCTTTAATTATTCTTTCAGAAGTGTAAGATTTTTCTTTTGAAGAGGCATAAGAATTATCTAGTTATTGAAAAACTTCTTGATGTTAAGAAAAACTTAGTGTGTCTCTTTGTTATAGCAAATAAAATATCAATAAATTGGCATGCATGTATTCTTTAACTCTATTGTACATTTTCTTTGTTATCATAGAAGTAGAAAAGTTTACATATGAGATGTAAAAATTATTTCTCATAAAATATTTCAAATTATTTTATAATACTCATACCTCTGGAATAATTAAGTTATATATTTTCTTGGCATACCAATTAATTCTAACAAATGTCTTTTAGAATATATCAAATTGCAGAAATATATAACCATTACTGCAATGACGTAAATTTTAGTCATCACAAAACATTCAATGTCAGTGTAAATATTAAAGACATTAATTTTAGTGTCTTAAAATAGCATCTAAGTCACATATAATATTTCTAGTCCCTATTTATAGCTGAATTTCAAGTTGTATTCCTAACATTTTGGTTGTAATTCTCTTTTGCACAATATGCCCAATAGTCAATGCTTATTTCTCAGAATTTTTTATGCAATAAAATTATTTTTGATGTAATTATTACAAGTTGGGTGTTGCTGGATGTTTTTGTTTACAGCAAATCCCTTAAGCTTGTGCTATTTCACATGACTTTGTTTCTAGTTTTTCTTCTATGCTCACTCTGGCACATGGCACAAGGATTGCATGTAAAGTGCATGAAGCTTTTTTTCATTGATAACTGAGAACATTTCTGGCTATAAAAGAATAAAGTCAGTGTAGAACTGTCATACTTTGTAGGTGTCCAATTTATCTTCCTAAAAAGCAAAGAGAAACAAAAGTAGAAAACAGTGTATCTGTCTGAGAAAACTCAGTGATAAAAGTATTTGTGCTGCATAGGCATGCAGATATAAACTTGTGAATCTGTGGGTACATACAGAGCTGCAACTCTAATCCTGATAGGTGTGAGGTAACATGAGGTAGACACAGCAGATCCTGGGGTTTTATGGCCAGAGCATGTAATAAAATATAAGCTAAAATTTCAGTGAAGGACATTGTTTCAAAATATAATCTAGAGAAGTGACTCTGGAAAACTTCCAGGAGTCAACCTCAGTACAGGTGTATATACAATGTTTGTACCCACACAAATGGGTGCAAACATACATAAAATACACATACAACCAGGGGAACCTTCGTGTAATATTTAATATTTAGTTGGTTCCCATTTTCAACTGATGTACTACCACTTAAGTATAAAGCAGGGATATCTAGGAAATTTTACACTAAATCTTCAAGATTTTGATGTCTGGCATTTTAATACTTACAGTGCAGTATTGCAAACTTACAACAAAACAGTTCTGCAGGCTTTTAAATTGTAGTATATTTACATGATGACTCCCTATTAACATGTCTGTTTGTAATGAAAGTCAGTTTTATTCAGAAAATGTGTCCTAAATGTGCTTATGGGTCAATTATACTAAAAAATAATGAAGTACAGTGATTATAAATTGAAATGTAAGTTCATGTAAAATAGTTTCAATTATGTCTAGGGAGAATATATTTGTACAGTAAAACCCCAAAACTAAAAGGATGAAAGTTTCAGAGGATTCTCTTGTATTTCTTACTTCTCTCCATTTAACTCCAGAAAATAAGCTTTTATGCTTGACATCCAAAGCCAAAAAGAAAAGCAAAGGGTTGCCAATTTTTTTTCACCAAACATATCCTTCTATTTGGAGTTCTTCATGGGAAAATATATATGATATGCTATCAAAGACAGAGTTAACATAAAATTGACACCTGTGTAAACAAAGCCTAGCAAAGGATTATAATGAAAATGCACCAAATGTAACAGTACCTGTCATGAGATTTGATAGGACAACTTTTTAATCATCTTCTGGAAATTTTTATTTTTTTACATTGATATTTGTAACATTTTCAAATATAAATAATATAACTATAAGATCAACACATATATTTAATAGAATCTTATTACTGATAACAAGACTTTTATTTTAACAAAAAGGAAAATAGTGACTGAAGGGAGATATAGTAGCCTGACAATTTGAATCTACTCATATTAAAATTGGCATCTTTTTGCTTTTATTTTCAAATTATTTAAAAGTTTTATTTTCATTTTACATACCAACAATAGTTGCTCCTTACAGCTCCTCCCACACACTCCTTTGTGTCCCTCCTTTCTATCCCCAGTTGGTTCCTCAGAGAGTGGAAGGTCCCTTCTTTAGAAGTAAAGAGTATGTGTAAATTCTTCCTATCACTCCACACATATAGAAGGTTCTTAAAGGCCAGTTTGTAATGTATTGTGTCTTGTAGTCAGACAAATCTGTGTCCTCCCTGGTCAGTCCTGCAGCTAGTTATGAAACAATTGTCTCAGAGGCTTAATATTATATAGTAACTGCTGGACCAGTAGATCAAACATATTATCTATCTCTCACATTTAAATTACTCCATAATGCTGATTTGTGTTCAGCCACCTAGCTTGGTGCCTTTTCTCATCACAGCATTCTCAACTTGCTTCCTTTTTCTCTGGCTGGAATCTGGCACCTCTCTCTTTTCTTTCTCCCAGAATTCACCTAGTTTGGTAGCTCAGCCTCTATGTTTTCCTAGTTCCTTACCTATCAGTGTTTTATTAAACCAGTATGTGTAACAAATCTCTTTAAGAGCATTTTCCCGCATTCCTTATTTTTTTTTCTTTTCTTTCTACATTCTTTTTTTTTTTAAATTACAAGAACCTCACATCTAATCTCCTTTGTTTAGCTTTTTTCCTACTCATTATCCATAACAACTTGTAACAAATGATAAACATCTACAATTTATTTTTCAA